>CM018680.1:62115278-62340278 GCA_009363875.1 Mikania micrantha | reverse complement strand
GTTTATTCGGTTAACCCATTAAACTGAATTCCAATTTAAATTCATTATTTTATTAATAATATATAAGGTTGAGTTCGATTTATTTGGATCGGTTTATTCGGTTGAATTCGGTTTATTTGATTTTGTAATCGGTTTGTTTGGTTTTAACCGAAACGACATCCTAAATTTAGTTCAGTTTTCGGATAGGTAAAAAAATTGAAAATTGAAACGAATAAACGTTAACCGAACTCATGAAACCCTAGTTTAATGGGCGTAAAAGAAACTTCTTATACTTTAAAGATAATTACTTCCTTTTAAATCACGTGTTTATAAAATGGTTCTTTTTATTTCTATGCAACTTTTTTGTTCTCTTTTAAATGAGTCTATATGTAAGCATAGATAGCGAAAATTTTCTGCCGCCCAAAAACTGACCACGGGACGGGGTCAAGTTTGCCCCTCCCCTGTGCCGCCCTTGAAATGAATACAATGAAATTATGTTAAAGAGTTTAAGAGGGAGTGCGTAGGTAAGTGCATTACCTGAATATCAAAGCTCGACAACTTTTAGTAGAAAGTTTCTTATGATATGAGTAACTACTAAAGATATCATAAGCATAACAAATTGTGTCATTCTTTCCTTGGTTGTAAAGTAAGGTGTAGTTGATTTCCTCAAACTTTCCAACCATTCCCTATAATAAAATTTATGAAATGAGATGCAATGATAGCTATATAACATGTAATTTTAACAACAAAAAGGGCCTGATTACATACTTGGTGAACATTGAGGGCTTGTTGTACAACTTCCATGTTCGCCCATTTATCTGTAGCCGTGATCACCTTCTAAAAGGATCATAATGTCTGCTTTAATTTCATTTGATTTGCAAACACGTAAAGTAAAATATAATAGGGAAAGTATCATGTCATTCCTTATTCACTTTCATTTCATCATAATTAAGTAATTTTTTTCAACATTATAAAATAGAAGCATGATCATTATATTTTATATTTTTCAATTTCATTTGATTTGCAAATACGTGACATAAAACAAATAGGGAAAGTATCATACCATTCTTTTTTCACTTTTATTTTATCATAATTAAGTAATTTTTTGTTAACACACTAAAGATAAAAGTATGATTAATATGTATTATTTTAATATATATTGTAGGATCGGGTTGTTATCTCTAAACAACACTTCACAAGTATTTCTTACTTGACTCTAACAGATGCGGAATGTTCTGTTAGAATGATCTCACAATTTCACTCAAAATGACACAGTAATAATCTTTGAACAATAATAAGAACACAGGAATAATTCAAGCTTAAGGATATATTTCTCTCAAAGTGGAAGTATACAAGCAAGCACCTTCAAGCAACCATACATTGGGAGGTTATATAGCCGAGGCTACAACCGTATACACTTAGGAATACAAGTTGGGTATACTAGACAAGTACATAAAGTAAAGCTTATTCTAGTATGTTGAGTGTCTTAACAGGCTAAGACACTCTTTCATAATCATTACATTAATAGACATTGACTTTACAAAAGATTACTAAATACAAAAGACATTTAATGTTATTGATCTTCAAGGCTTCAGATGATCTTTTGCATTTAATGTAGCATGGGAGAGGTAAGGTGCTTTATCTGACTCATTACATGTTGTCTCTATCTTTATTCAGACCAACATGTCTTGTGTCAGTACCTTTTGTACCATAAGTGTAATCTGCTACAGTCTTTGTCAGAGGATAAACCTCGGAAGTCTTTGTCTTTAGTGCATAAGAAGATTCCTCGGAAGCAGTTGTCTTGTACAACCTTCGGCAGGAACCAGTTATCCTTCGGAAGCAATGCTGCTTCCGAAGAATCACTTCTTCCTTCCGAAGGTGTTTATTCAAAGACACTCCTATACTTGGACAAAACAAGAAGTTTGGTGAGCATCAGCCTTTATTAGTCTTTACAGTCTCCCCCTAGGCTGATGCTACCAAAACTTCTAAGGAATAAACCTTGGCTTCCATGTACCCCTCAGTACCTGTGCCCTTTTTCTAATCAATCTGATTGCTGACCTCCCATCTGCTCCATTGTCAGGATTATTGAGAGGGAGCATATCTAGATCAAATATATAGGGTTTTGCCAACATCATCAGATGCAAAAGATCCACCAGTTTTATTTCTCCATTGTAGTCGGTAAGGATGAATATCCTTTCTTGTGCATTGAAGCTCCAATTTACCAAGGGGATGTATGAATGCTCATGCATTAGTCTGCTGATATCCCTCATGTCTTCTCGGGTTTGTGTAGTTTCGGGAGTTGCTTCAGATGTGGCTTCAAGTACTGAGAGTGTTGTATCAGGCTCAGAGTCGAAGGGGATAGTTTTTGTTTTCTTTTTCCTTTTAGCCATGCTCTTTCTTCTTGTGAATCTTGGTTTGTCTTGAGCAGTGGCATGACTTCTCAGAACTCTGGCCTGTTGGGCTTCCACAGTTGATTGTTTCCTTGTAGTCTTCTTACCCTTTTTGTAGACTGAGGAGATTGGCATGTTATCCATACTTGGACTTGAAGGAGGAGATATTGGTTCTTCTTTAGGATTTAGGGGGAACATGTTGGGGAACATTGCTTTTGTTACTTCCCCACACATGACTTCTTCTCCCTCTCTGATCCCTGCACCAGAGAGGGGAAATTCTATTGTAGCTCCTCCCCCTAAACCTAAGCCTCTCATTAGGCTTTCCTTTCTTGCCCTTATTTGTTCAATTGAAGGTAACTCACCTCTGGCAACTTTGGCTTTTATATCTCTGATATGCATATCCATGGTTGAGTTCTTCATTGGGCCTAGCTGCCGAGCATGGAAGCCATATTCCAAGAGAAAGGCCTTGTTCTTGTCTCTGTAGGCCTTTTCTTTTTGCTCCTTTGTAAGTACACTCAGAGCCTTTGATGCAGCAACAGCTTGTTCTTGCTGCTGCACCTTGTCCAGCTCGGCAGCCATTCTAGGTACCGACCAGTTGATGACTTCATCAAAGTCATAACCTCTTTCTTCGAGCAAAGCAGAGAGTCTAGCTCGCTCTTCATCTAGAGAGGTATTTGGTCGGCCCTTTGTTTTCTTTGGTCTCATCTCCTCCTGTTCTGCTTCCTCCTCTGGGGTTAGCTTACTTTTTCCTTTGTCATCAGCAGTTATTTTTGCCCCAGAGGAGATTTCTTCTGTTGCCTCACCAGCTGGTTCATTGGCATGTAGCTCCTCTGTGGAGGAAACATCCAGGATGACTGGGCCTTCGGAGGCAGCTGCAGCTTCGGAGTTAACCTCAGCATTCACTGTCTCCTCCAGTTGACCAATCCCCTTAGATGATTCCTTATTAGATTCCACAAAGGGCTCAGGAGAGGAAGAGAGAGCTTCAGCAGCTTCTGTCCCAGAAGGGGACACAGATTTCATGGAAATTGGTTCTTCTTGTGTGGTGTCTTCCATGACAACCTGGGCTGCAGTCTCAGAAGGAGACTTAGTCCCAAGAGGGGACTGAGGTTCCAAAGAGACATTTGATGTTTGCTGTTCAGTCTCTTTGGCAACCTCCCTTGTATCCTCAGAAGCAGAAGAAGAAGAAGAAGAAGTAGAAGAAGAATCTTGAAAATAAGTACCCAAGAAGTCATCCCATTCAGCAGTCAAAGTGACTAAGGATGGATTAACTTCCTGTGCACCCTCCTCTTCTCTTGCTTCTGATCCTGACCCTGCAGTTGGTATATTCTCCCCCTTTTTGGTAGCATCAGGGGAGGTAAAAGTGGTAGTAGCAGGATCAGGATGAAACGGATGCAAAAGAACAGGTGGACGCCTCCTGAGATCCAGAATGGTTGCTTCTTTGGTCTGGATCTCAAACCGCAGGGTAGCCACCTCAGCTTCCAACTGAGCTACCCTGGCTTGGAGGGAAGTGATTGTAGCCGTCAATTCCTGTGTGGATATGCCCTCCTCTACCAGAGTAGAATCATGGGGCGATGGAGTCTTGAGCCTAGCTCCTGCACCTCCACCACCAGATGTGGGTTCTTGGCACCCTGGATTCCCTTCATTGAGAAGAACCTCAAAGAAGTCCTCCCCAACATAGGTTGCCGCAGGTGAGGTCCTATTGCCTGTACCACTGTCCTGTGGATCTTTATTAAGATCAACAGTAGTGGCAGCCTCACCTGCATTGACCCCTTCAGAACTACTGGGACCAACCTCTGACTGAATAGGCTCTGGGTCAGGGAACCGAGCTTGTAACTGTGTCACCACTCTCATTAAAGTTTGGGAAGTGGGAGAGAGTGGTTCCTCCATAGTTAGTGCAGAGGTTCCTTGAGCCTGGGTGATGGGATGGGAGGGGGGCATTTCTGGATGATACGAACCTGGAGACTTGGGAGACAGTCTCTTATCTAATGAAGTTGCTTTATGAGAAGCAAACTCAATGATGGGTGCATCCCTTTGAATATTCTCAGTTATGTTTTGTGACATAAGCTGAGGGCTTTCAGGCTGGTTAAGGGCAACCACAGGTTTCAAAGGAAGAACCTGTGGAGAAACAAGGGGTGTGGCTTTCACCTTAGGTAGAACTGTGCCCTGAGCAGTTCTTTTAACCTTTTTCTGTTTGGGTTCAGTAGAAGGAGCCTGAACAACTGTAGAAAGTTGCACAGGGTTTCGTTTGCGTTTGTAAGTGATTTTTATGGGGTGAGGAACAGAAGTGGAAGGTGTGGGTTCAGCATCTGTGGGGTAAACAGAGCTGTCACCTTCTGGAGCAGGGGACTCCATAGAGGAAAGAAGATGAGTGAATGTCCCAGAGAACTGAGCACTCTTCTTCTTGAGTTGCACAAAAATCTTGGAAGAGACCAAGGGCATTTTGTAAGTATTCCCAGTTAGAGAAAGGGAAGCTCCCAACTCTTCATTAAAAAGGTGTTGCAAGAACCTGGGATACATACAAAACTTCTTTGGTGACGTGATGTTGTCAACCAAATTATTAAAAATAAAAGCAGAAAAATTAAACAGTTGATTAGAAACCAAGCCATGAATAGCCGAAGCTAAATCAGATGGAACTTGGTCCCAACCACCAGATTTATTTGAAAGACAATGTAAAAACACATGTATGAGGTACTTGTAATTATAGGACACTCTACCCTTCAAATAGGTTGTTGAAGGGAGAGGACCTTCGTACCCCATCGACTTAAATGTCGATGCTACCTCATCCTTAGTGAAAGAGACCCTTCCACCGGCATCATTGAATTTAAGATGCCGACAGATGGTTTCCACAGTGATAGCAATGGGATGAGCATCAATGGTGGCTTCAAGAGACCGACCATTGGGAGACGAAGAAACAGAACAAGATGCCCAAAACTGTTGGTGATGAGATTCATACACCAAGGGCTGAACGGTTAGTGCAAAGAAATACCTGCTCCTTTGAAGAAAGGAGATTATTGGGGCGAAGTCAGCATCATGTTCTGCTAATAACTCCGCTGGTACGTTGTGAGCAGGTTTGAAAGCAAGAAGAGCCATGACAGTTGGTGATTTTAGGGCACAATTTGAGAGATCAAAGAAAAGAAGAGTTCAAAGTGAAACAGTTTGTGAGAATTTGAATGAGCGGGAGACCTTTATATACCTTCGGATTTCAGCATTTAATATATAGACACATTAAATTTGAGATCCGGATGTCAGAAAAAGGTCTTCCGATGACAGCTGGTTTCACAATTAATTTTCTCTGACTGAGGTGCTTCCGAAGAAGTGACTTTCGGAAGCAGGGAATTTATTAGACCAAAAGTGTTCAGAAGGGATGTGCTTCCGAAGTATAAAATTTATACTGTCGGAAGCACTGCTTCTGAAGTGTTAGAAAATTCATTAGGCAAAATGTTCTTCGGAAGACACTTTCTTCTGAAGAGTACCTTGAGAAGCCTATGCTTCCGAAAATAATGTGTCGGAAGATCTCACACTTCAGAAGCTAAGATCGGGTTGTTATCTCTAAACAACACTTCACAAGTATTTCTTACTTGACTCTAACAGATGCGGAATGTTCTGTTAGAATGATCTCACAATTTCACTCAAAATGACACAGTAATAATCTTTGAACAATAATAAGAACACAGGAATAATTCAAGCTCAAGGATATATTTCTCTCAAAGTGGAAGTATACAAGCAAGCACCTTCAAGCAACCATACATTGGGAGGTTATATAGCCGAGGCTACAACCGTATACACTTAGGAATACAAGTTGGGTATACTAGACAAGTACATAAAGTAAAGCTTATTCTAGTATGTTGAGTGTCTTAACAGGCTAAGACACTCTTTCATAATCATTACATTAATAGACATTGACTTTACAAAAGACTACTAAATACAAAAGACATTTAATGTTATTGATCTTCAAGGCTTCAGATGATCTTTTGCATTTAATGTAGCATGGGAGAGGTAAGGTGCTTTATCTGACTCATTACATGTTGTCTCTATCTTTATTCAGACCAACATGTCTTGTGTCAGTACCTTTTGTACCTAAGTGTAATCTGCTACAGTCTTTGTCAGAGGATAAACCTCGGAAGTCTTTGTCTTTAGTGCATAAGAAGATTCCTCGGAAGCAGTTGTCTTGTACAACCTTCGGCAGGAACCAGTTATCCTTCGGAAGCAATGCTGCTTCCGAAGAATCACTTCTTCCTTCCGAAGGTGTTTATTCAAAGAGACTCCTATACTTGGACAAAACAAGAAGTTTGGTGAGCATCAGCCTTTATTAGTCTTTACATATATATATATATATATATATGTGTATATGTATTTGATTATTTTCTCCTACAAACGAACATGTTATGTGTGGAGGCTTATAGCCAGCTAATCATATAGGCTGTCACACAGGTTAAACTTAGCTTGTTTATTAAAGTAAGAAACCCTATTTGTATCTCCCTACGACATTGCAATATGTACTTAAAATAAAATTCTTTAGGCAACCAAAGAATAATACAAACCGCTGATGCTTGTAGACATATGTCACACTTACCGAACAAAGTTAATTCTCTTATGTTGATTTACTACTTTTTCGAGTGTATGTGTGTGTGTGATACCTAACATAAATATGTGTCTGTAAGATTGCAGAGTAAGAGCTGTTATAATAATTTTTTGAATTAATCTGACGAAGATTGATTTTCCTTGTTTTGTATATCACATGTTAAGAAAAACTTTGGCGAGATGTGTTTCCTTACGTCTCCTTTAAAGTAGCTATACACATTGTATTGTCTTGAAAGATAGTTATCAAGTTTTTGTTCAAATGTACATGTAGGAAAATAGACCTTAGTCGCATGCATTTTCAATCGATATAATATATTGCTACAAGTTTGACATAATTTCAAGATGTCGAGAGGGCTTTAATTTGTCGACCTTCAAGAAATCATATTGTCACTATGTGAACATGTAACTTAAATGACATCATGTTTGATATGGATTCCACAAATATCAAGCATTAGCATACCGGCCTCTTGAAATATTAATGAGATTTAACCTAAAGGGCAATTTAGTAATTATGTTTGTGTGTTTTTATAATCCATGCAATGCGGATAGTGGTGCATGCATGAACCGTACGTGTGTTATTTGTTTCTTGATTTACAGTAGTGGTAGATAGTAGTGGGTAGTTTTCTTTTGGTTTTTTGTTTTCCTTATGTAATAGCATTTCCGTTTGATTGTTAATGTTAAGAGAGAAGAAATGATTGCCCAGATAAAAAGTGTGTGTGTTGTGTGAATTTTGAAATCTGATTTCCATCACTTGGTATCAAAGCGTTCAAGGTTCCTTGTATGCCCAAATTCCCTCGGTTCAATAAGATGTCTTTGGTGAATCCGTCCCCGGTACCAAAGGAAGCAAGATCAGTGTCGATGCAGTTGCCAATACTGACAGCGACGAATTACACCACATGGTCGATAAAAATGGAAGCAATTATGGATGCCCAGGGACTATGGGAATCTATTGAAACACCGTTTGGAATGGTGGTGGATGAGAAGAAAGGTAAGACGGCTAGGGCTTTCTTATTCCAAGCGATCCCAGAAGATGTTCTTCTTCAGGTGGCGAAGAAGAAAACGACGAAGGAGGTATGGGAGTCGTTGAAGCTGAGGTATTTGGGGGATGACACGATACAAAAGGCTCGACTAAACACTCTCAAGAGCGAGTTCGACTCGTTGCGGATGAGAGAGAACGAGTCTATCGATGATTATGCTAGGAAATTGTCAGGCATGATCTCGAAATATAGTAGTTTGGGAACGACGCTGGAGGATAGCATGGTTGTTCGGAAGCTGTTAGATACTGTACCAGACAAGTATCTTCAGTTAGTCACATCGATCGAGCAGACCACAGATCTTGAATCAATGCCGTTCGAGGAGGTGGTTGGCCGGTTAAAAGCGTATGAAGACCGGTTAAAATCAAGGCAAAGTGGCGCAGGTGGTGAGAGCAGTTTGCTCCTGACAAAGAATGAGAATCATTCCGACCACAAACCGTTTGGCAGATTCAGTTCAAGGGGTTGTGGACGAGGTACAAGTTTCGACAGGGGAGGTCGAAGTTGTTCACGAGAAAGAGGTTGGACGCGGTGGTCGGGGAAATAGTAGTTGCCATAATGATTTATTACAACAATCGAAAACTGAGAGACAAGAAAGATGTGAAGTGTTACAAGTGTAACCAGATGGGGCATTTTTCGTTTGAATGCTCAGGAGAAAGGAAAGTAGGGGACGAGGTTTATTTGACTCAACAGGAACATGATGAACCAACTATGTTGCTTAGTGTACATGGTGAGGATTCTCCAACCATGGTACTGCTAAACGAGGAGAAGGTACTTCCCAATCGATCAAACATGATCGAAGGCAAAGAACCCAACATGTGGTACTTGGACAATGGAACGAGTAACCACATGACGGGTCTTAAGGAGTTGTTTGCAGAATTGGATGAGCGGGTGACCACGCAGGTCAAGTTTGGATATGATTCGAAAGTTCCAATAAAAGGATAGGGCACAATTTTGTTTGAATGTAAAAGTGGGGAACAATTGGTGATCCCTGAGGTGTATTTTATACCAGCCTTGGAGAGTAACATAATGAGTTTGGGTCAACTCACAGTGAAGGGGTATGAGGTTTCAATGAAGAATGAATATCTCAAGTTGATTGATGAAGAAGGAAGATTGGTACTAAAAGTACAACGAGAAAAGAATCGACTATACAGAGTGTCACTAAAAACTTCAAAAACAGTATGATTAGTGAGTAAGTTGGATGACTCAGCATGGCTTTGGCATGCCAGATTGGGTCACACAAACTTTAAAACAATTGAGACAATGGTAAAAAATTGATTGGCACATGGAATACCCAAGATAACTCACCAAACACAAGTTTATGAAAGCTGCTTAGTCTCAAAACAAACTAAGCTGCCGTTCCCTACAGAATCAAATTGGCGTGCAGGCTCTCCACTGGAGCTCGTTCATGCAGATATATGTGGTCCGATCACACCATCAACGATGGGAGATAATCGATACCTTATGTTAATTGTTGATGACTACTGTAGGTACATGTGGGTGTATCTTCTAAAGACAAAGGATGAAGCATTTTGGTTTTTCAAAAACTTCAAGGAACATGTGGAAAAGGAAAGTGGTTGTATTCTAAAGGCACTCCGGACTGACTGTGTTGGAGAGTTTAACTCTCATCAGTTTAGGAAGTTTTGTTCTGATCATGGTATCCAAAGACAACTGACTGCCCCGTACACTCCACATCAAAACGGGGTTGTGGAGAGACGCAACAGAACGATACTGAACCTGACCAGGTCACTGTTAAAGTCTATGGGCTAGCTTACCGGATAACCTTTGGGTTGAGGCGGTTTGACATGCTGTGTATTTGTTGAAACAAGTCACCACGAAGGCATTAAAGAACATGAGTCCGTATCAAGGCTGGAAGGGCAAGAGGCGTAATCTCAGTCATTTGAAAGTGTTCGGGTGCTTGGGATATGTGAAGAATACATCGAATAATGTTACAAAGCTTGATGATCAGAGTACAACCATGGTTTATTTAGGAGTTGAAGAAGGCAGTAAGGCTCATAGATTTCTCAACCCTAAAGAGAAGAAAGTGGTAGTAGGTCGTGATGCTGTGTTTGATGAAAGAAAAGGTTGGGCTTGGAATGAGATCAGTGACAGTCACAATGCATCCACGCAAAGTTGTAGACATGCAAGTATCAATGTTGGAGACCAAGTTTAAAACCAGGAATCGGCACCCGAATTATTAATGAACCCACGCCCTTAACACCAGTGAACAATGATTCCCAGAATGATCGATTTGAACCACACCCATCTCCTAATGTCAATCCTAATGAAGAGGGGAGAGTGATTCTGGTACAGATGATACACCAGTTCATGGGTTTACTACTTTGCAAGATGTCTATAGTCGGACTGTACCAATCAGGAATCATGAACTCCTACTAATAGAAGATGAACCACAGAACTACTCTGAAGCAGTAGTTGAAGAGGGATGGGTGAATGCGATGAAAGCGGAATTGTCATCCATTGAAAGGAACAAAACGTGGTCCTTAGTCTCATTGCCTAAAGGCCACAAAGTGATCGAATTGAAGTGGGTTTATAAATTGAAGCGAGATGCAACAGGTGCAGTTACTAAGTACAAGGCCCAGCTTGTTGCAAAAGGCTATGTTTAAGAAAAGGGTGTAGACTTTGAGGAGGCTTTTGCTCCGGTTGCCATAATGGAGACGATACGTTTTCTGTTAGCAATGGCAGCGGACAAAGGATGGGTGGTGCATCATTTAGATGTAAAGTCTGCAACCTTGAATGGAGACTTGATGCAGGAAGTTTATCTATCACAGCCCATAGGTTTTGAAGTGAAAGGGAGATAAGATCAAGTGTATAAGCTGCACAAGGCTTTATACGGGTTGCGACGGGCCCCGAGGGCATGGAATGCTCAGTTAGACAAGTCTTTGAAAGGATTCGGGTTTATTAAGAGTGTGCATGAGAAAGTTGTTTACAAACTACATGGCCAGAACTCAATACTCATTGTTGGAGTATGCATGGATGATCTTATTGTCATGGGATCAAATGAAAGTGAAGTGAACAGGTTCAAAGGACAAATGAAGAAGGAGTTTGAAATGAGTGATTTGGGAAAGCTGTCATACTACCTGGGAATAGAAGTCGAACATAAGTCAAATGGGATTGTGTTGAAGCAAGAAACATATGCGAAGAAAGTGCTGAAAGTAGCGGGGATGTTGGAGTGTAATGAATCCAAGTGGCCTATGGATCCGAAGAAACAATTGTTGAAGGATGGCAATGGGAAACTGGTCAGTGCTACAGATTATCGGCGTATAATAGGGAGCCTCAGGTACTTGACTCATACACGACTGGATATGAGTTATTCAGTTGGCGTTGTGAGCCGATACATGGAAAATCCACATGAAAGTCATCTTATGGCAGTAAAGCAAATACTCGGTATGTTAAAGGAACAATGAGCATGGGATTATTTTATAGAAAAGGCGGTGATGGGAAGCTAATGGGTATAGTGACAACAGTCATGGCATGGACGTTGATGATCGAAGAGAAACAAGTGGAATGGTGTTCTATTATTCGCACAATTTGGTGACATGGGCTTCGCAGAAATAAAGAACAGTTGCGTTGAGTTCTTGTGAAGCGGAATTTATGGCTGCAACATGTGCTTCTTGTCAAGCCTTGTGGCTGCAAAACTGAGTGACTTAACCGGGTGTATGGCACAGCAAGTGAAGTTATTGGTTGATAATAAGTCTGCAATAGCCCTTATGAAGAATCCCGTGTTTCACGGTCGAAGCAAGCATATCGATACAAAACATCATTTTGTTTGGGAATGTGTGGAACAAGGTCAGATTTTGGTAGAACACGTGAGTGGTGAAACGCAGAAGGCGGGCATTCTTACTAAGGCGTTACCACGGGGTTAAATTTGGTGTAATTAGGGCTTTGCTTGGTGTTGAAGATCTTGGAGGAGCTACTAATTCTCGTTAAGGGGGAGAATGAAAGATTAATGAGAATTAACCTAAAGGGCAATTTAGTAATTATGTTTGTGTGTTTTTGTAATCCATGCAATGCAGATAGTGGTGCATGCATGAACCGTACGTGTGTTATTTGTCTCCTGATTTACAGTAGTGGTAGATATTAGTAGGTAGTTTTCTTTTGGTTTTTTGTTTTCCTTATGTAATCGCATTTCCGTTTGATTGTTAATGTTAAGAGAGAAGAATTGATTGCCCACATAAAAAGTGTGTTGTGTGAATTTTGAACTCTGATTTCCATCACCCCCGCCCCCCCACCCGTAGTTCACATTCTTCTAGGAAAATTAGTGGCTTGAATATGGTGCTTGTATGACAAATACAATAAGATTGAAGATGGGACTTTTTGTTAAAGATTGTGAAATACAAGAGAAGGAAAATGAGTGGTTTTTTCAGTGGGTATATTTCGCAAGAAATACAATAACAAGGGATGCAATATTACATAAGTTATTTCTATCATATTGTGAAGGGAATTGTTTTTGAAAATTTTAGAAATGAAAAACAACCATAGAAAATTACTTTTTAATAGTTATGCTTTTTGTAGTTCTTAGAAGATAAATATATTCATGGTTAAGGTTAATGATTCGTCTCATGTTATGATCAGCCTAACTATCAACTCTAGCTATCCATAGAACAATTCATAATGAATGGTACGTAAATGCCAAATTTTATGGATAAAAATTCCTCAAAGGGTAATCAGTTAAACTACGCAAACCACAGAATACAATGGATAAACAAACTGGAGAAGCTTTGTGGAATCAAGAAAAATGAATAAATCACTTGTGGTTTGGCCGTTTGGGATATATATAATGAAGGATATTGTAGGATCGAGGATGGATCACAATGTTAACTAAAAAGTTGATCAACACCGAAGAAGTGAATCTTTTCTTGTGAAACAAACTAAATCAATCTCACAGATGATCAAGCCATCAAGGTATGCTCATTAAGTCTACACCAAGATACCAACAAGATTTCTGATGTGCAAAAGTACGTATATCAACATAAATAGCTTTCAACAGTGGAAACTGCCTCACCTTTAGAAATAGAATTTTGGTATAAACCAGATGATCCAGAGAAACTATAATCTTCATAGAAGCCAAGTTAATATGAAAAATTGGATTATCAGCATAAACTGAGGACTTTAATATAAACAAGAGGACTTCAATATAAACAAGTATTCAGTATTTTAAAGGTTAATTATAACTTCCGATGGTTGATGACTTCTCCAATAGATTCTTTAGACTTCTTGGGAGATTGGTGGGGACCAAGGGAGTCATTGTTTTGGGAAGCACAAGCCTTTTGTTCTTACAAATAGGAACAAAAAGGGTCGGTATAACCATTGTTATCAAAAGCCCGCAAGACGTATGCTTAGGCCCTTAGTCGCAACCCGATTGCTTCACTTCAAAAGGCCCATTTTCAGTCGCTCAAATATATTTTTCATATCGAATTCCCACTAAAAATCATCTGGGCATGCCTGAATTAAGTACACTAGACTTGAACAAGCCTAAACTAATCTAAAGCAACCTAAAGTAGCTCAAAACAAACCTAAAATATGTATAAAGCCCTCATATACGATATATTTATGCTATAAGTCTATAACCCTTGCTTAAAAAAACCCATGATTTTTAAGTGCCTTACACTTAGACCTAAACTCTTCCTTTATGTCTTAAGCATATGATGCCGTCAACAAATATGGGTAAAACATGTCTTGTATTAGTACTTTATATCCAAACAAGCTAGAAGAATATAATCAACAAACTAGCTAAGGTTAATATTTTTTTACCAGCATCAATTCCAGACATGACATGGAAATATACACTTGTTTTGTTTTGGCAAATATATTATGTTTGATACTAATTTTACACACACACATACGTACACATATGTTTCAAAGTATAAACATCAAAACTATAAAGCCAACCAAAGTTTACTCATGTATATGAATCATAGAACCTTAAGAGTTATGATTTAATCTTATCCACTAATAAAACAAACATACCCAGTATATTCCCACTATTTAGTAGGGTCTGGGGAGGAATGATGGACACAAACCTTACACCTATCCCAGTTGGGACAAAGAGGTTGCTCCAAAGGGTCCCCGGCTCAAAGGTATCGTTTGAAGTTATAATCCCAACGTTTTTAACGTTATTTTCGCAAAATAAATAAAACAACGTTAAAATTAGTCCAATTTTACTTTTACCCGTTGAGAGTCCACATATATGTATATTACACATGTGCGCCGCAAATGGGACGTTATCCACTAATAAAAAATATACTAAAATTAATGAAAGGATTGTATATGGTTTTTTGGTTTTTAAATAGATTAGATCAAATTCTCATTTGATACTAATTATATATGCATACATACATAAAGAGATGGAGAGAGGGAGAAAGCTTACAGCATATTTGCTGTCATCCGAAACTGGTTCCAGAATGTTGTCAAGACTAATAAGGCTTGTGCACTGCAAGTTCAATTTTCTAGCATTAATCATTTTCGAAAAGTTCATTTATTTTGATACTAATGTTTATAGTTAGCACCTTTTCATAACCTTGAAGACTTTCTCTGCACGCTGAGTTGGCTCGCATAGTGTCCAAATAATTACCATTACAATTGTTTATAGCCGACTACAAATAAAATTGTCGTACATGTAACTCAACAATCCAATTCAACAATTCTATATAACTAAAATCATAATATCATATCACCTGATAAATATCGTCTGATATGAGTGCCATACGATGAGCGTATTCAAGTCTTGAATTGAAGTCCATGAACTTATTGGTGAGAGGACTACAAAGAATGTAACCCTACATTCAAGTTTAGAATCATTAAAAGCGTGTTTGGTATAAGGTAACAAGTAAAAAAAATTTAACCTAATTAAAGGTTAAAAAAAATAAAGGATGTTTACGGTGAAACAAATGAAATCGATATTACATAGGTATATAATTACCTCGATCTCCGTTCAAAAAAAATAATCATCTAAATAATTTGTTTAAACTTTATTTAAAAAATTAATGCTAACTTTAAGCATTCAAAATTTCTAAAAATCAAAACCTTAAACATATAGCCCCATTGTAAATTAAGTTCAGTTTTTATATATACTAAACTAGGTTAATACCCCGTGTATTACACGGGATGAATAAAAAGTATTATTAATTAATAGTTACCAATAAAAATTTAATTTATGTATAGTTTTTTTGATATAAAATATGATTAAATATAATTTCATAGATTAAAAACTGGAATAGTTATATTAGATTTTTTAAACACTAACTTTTTAAAGTTCGTTTTTTTTTAAAATTTTTGGTTTTGTAAAACTTTTTTTAAAAATTTTAAATTTTGTAATAATTTGGTTTTTTAAAAAAGTTTGTTTTTTTAATATTAAAACATTTTCAATGTATTAAAAAAGTCTTATTTTTAATTTAAACTTGTGTTAAATTATATTTAATATTTAATATATGATATATTTAATATAAGAAACAGGCGGGAAAGAGAATATCAAGGTGCTCTAGGAATGCGTTAAGTGTTCATAAAAAAACATTTATTTATTAGCTAAGTAAGATAAGATTAGTGTGTGTGTATCGAATTCGAACCGAATTTTGAATTGATGCTTTTCAAATCAAAATGAAATCGAATTTCGCGTTTTTAGAATTTAATTCAAAAACAGACACCCCAAAACATAACGTAAGATACAAATTTGAAATTTTGTAAATAATATATTAAAGTTTGAAAGGTTTAATGATTTACTTGAATGTTGACGGCTGGTTGATCTCCACGCTCATTACCTATAAATTAATGTTATCATATCATAACTTTATCCACAAACATTGAAATTAAGGTAAATAAAAGAAATATTTTTAGTATTATTATTTGAACTACGAGAAAAGAACCATTAATTGGTTACCTTCGTATAATTCTAAAGTGACTTTTGGAACAATAATGGCAGAGTAGGAAATTCCTGATATGTATAATGGATTTCCCAACAACTTTGGATTGTCGCTCAGAAACTGTAAGTTATTACCAAAAGACAAAGTTCACTACAAAATATGACTGTAGGTCTCAAAATAAGACTTTAATTTTTTTTTACCAACAATACTTTGGACCTACGATATCACTGAGTGCAAAGACTCGAAACCCGGATCATGTGACAAAACCTGAACCAATGGTAGGCCACCTCATGAGTAAACCATTTTGGAAAACATCCTGACCCCCATTAACTCAACTATGCCTTGGATGTGATTTTAATCAATGACCTTTTATTTGGAATGTCATAGAGTACCGCTAGGACAACACCCTTTGGTAAATAAGACTTTTATAACGTCTGTTTTTCTTGTAGGTCATCACAATATGGTTGTTTGCAGTTAAGTTTTACATGATTCCATTATTAGTCAGGCGTTGAAGAAACCCATAGGTTTACCATGTGTTCATACAGTCACCAAGGAAAAATAAATTTAAAGCATCATCTCTGGTGTAGAAATTAAGATTGCTTGAAGATCTTTTCCCCTCGAATCATATTTATAGAAAACACACTTGTGGTAAATTTAGAATTTTAAATAAATTGTACTTAGACCTTTTTAATAAAGTCTTTATAATTGGCAGCTAGAATTGTATCACTGCTAACCCATCCTTCTTGGGTTTCAGCATATGAAAAACCTGCACCAGCAGGCATATCTACGAATACTATATTAGCCATCTATAAAATTACAACAATTTATTAGTCATAATTATATTAAACCTCATCATGAGAATTGAATTATTGTAAAAATAACTAAACATGAACCTGTGTCCATGCGTTTGGATTCAAAGTTAATGTGAGATCGTCCGTGTTAATCAGAAGTGGACCTACATGAATAATGAATGCAATGTCACCCGATTTTTTAGATTCGACACTTACACATCCTACTAAAATAAATAGACTCCATTAATTTTCTACTTTTAAATAAACAAGTCATTCAAATGACTTTTGTCAAATTATTAAAGCACTTATGTTACATTTTAACCATGTTATATAATTCTATCTCTTATTAAATGATTATATATTCTCTTTTATATTAACTAATTAAATTAAATTCAAGAACTAATGATTTTATTTATAAATCTTTATATTAATAATAATTTTTTTATACTAAAAAATAGATTTTGAAAATAAAATTATATAAAACATTTTTTCTAAAAAAACAAAACCCAAAAGTTTAAACAACAATATTTCTTTATAAAAATAATTTTTAATACAATTCTAAAAATGAAATGTTTAAACCTAAATTTTTACTATATACTAAATAATATTCCGTGTAATATATGAAATATTAACCTAGCATATAAATATTACTACAAATCTATATTTTTAGTTTAGTTTGTATGTCATAGAGATCACATACAACAATATGTTAACAATGATTTACAAACAAAGATAATACTGGCTCATATTTAAGCTTAAAAATCAGTTGATTTCCTTTATAGCAACACATATATTTTTGTCACTTCAGAATTGATTTACAATTTAGGTAAAATGTCACTTCACATATTAATTATTTAAAAACAAAAAAAATACATGTATTATTTAAATTGTTAAACTTTTGTTATTAATTTTGAAGGCATAAATATGGTCGGAAATGCTACAAGAGAAAACAAATACATGCATTGTCTGTATACCTATTTCATATATGAGACTAATTAAAGAAGAAGCCCCAGGACCACCGGGAAAATGAAAAATAAGAGGGTCTTCATATGGATATCTTATTGATTCAACAAAATAGTAAAAAGCCTGCATGCCCTTCTCTCCAATTCCCATGTAACTTCAATACAAAATACTTCAAACTAAATTAAAGATTTATATGATCACATGTTTTTTTGAATTAACTAAGGCGGGTCAACCCGACATGATATTGAAAAGTTTAACATAAACTCGAACACCATCCGAACCCGGTAGTTAACAGGACACGAATATTCATGTCTTGACAAGAACACAACCTGTTTATCACGAATTTTTTATTTTTGTTATTTTTTTAGGATATAAAAACTTTTTTTAAGTATAATTTTATAACAAAAAATACAAATAATCGAAAAAGGTATTACGTTTAATTATAAAATTTCTTGTCAATTTTTTAGTTTATGTTTTTAATATTAAATACCCCAGCCAAGTCAACGTAAAACAAAATAAAAATAATCAAATACATATAAATGAATTAACGGGTCACCTATGAACCTATATGGGTTATTTAGCTAAACGGGCTCACATGTTCAAAATGAAGGTAACCCAAGCCCATTAATATTGAACAAAAACTTATTAGTTTTGTCTTACATTTGTGCCGTGTCACAAATTCACAGCATTAAAAATAACCCTTTTTGGTTCAATAATATTAATTAAACACACACACATTCACACACACACACATATATGATTGGGAGGTTTTAATAACTCATTGTTTTTTTACTAACCCAACTAACTTCGTTAAAATGAAGTTAAATCTTGGATTTTTTTACATATCATTAAATCATATTTAAAACACTTTCTTTTTTCATTAGTTTGTGTAAATTCATCATTGTTTCAGAGATAACATCGTTTTAAGTTTTGTGTTTAAAACAGTTAAAGTGTTTTAAGTCAAAAACTTACAACGATATTTACCGCTTAAACCATGGGCGGATACAATAGGAGGTGAGGGGGTGGCAAGGCCCCCACTCAAAAAAATTGTTAATACGAACCCTTCTAAAAAATTAAACTAAAAATTATTAATTAGGCTTCTTTGTATTTTATTAATTGGCCCATAATCAAATTAAAATTTCCGGTTATTCTTCACTTTGTTATTATTGTTAGACTATTTTATAATCAAGGTCTTGAAATTATTTGAACTGCAAGTTATTTCATATTGAATTCTTGATAGTTCAAGATTAATAATTTTTTTTTGAATTTATGAATTTAACTGACTAGCAATTCAAGTTACGCAAATATGATTATAGTGTATATAACGTTCTTTTAATTTTAATATGATATTCTTTTTAACAAACTCATTTTTACTTGTTTTAACCGACCCGTTTTGACTCTTCTTAGCTGTCCCATTAACTTTTTTAACCATGTCGTTTTCATCTTTTCGTTTTATGCCCCCACTGACAAAAATTCCTGTGTCCGCCATTGCTTTAAACGATGATGAAGTAACACAAACTTATAAAGAAAAAAAATGTTCTAAATGTGTTACAATAATGTTAAAAAATATCAAGATTTGGCTTCATATTGACGGAGTTCTTAATTTGGGTTAGTACAGAAACGATGGGTGATGTGGCGGTTGTGTCCGGCTGTAGATGTGACGGTTGTATTCAGACTCATTCAGACCCACAAAACCAGCCCCTCACTTTCATTTAAGTTAAATCTATGTGTTTAAATCCATCAAATTTTTTTAAAAGTTTTTTTACAAATACAGAATGAAAAAAAGTCTTCTATATGTGTGTGCGTTTGTATGAAAAGACGTAAATGATGAAACCATGTAGGGTTAGGTAGACACATAAATTGTACACACAGAGAGACAGAGAGAGAAAATAATATATATTGTGGTGTGATTCTTTTTTGAGTTTATGTATGATTTAAAAAAAATATTTTTTTTATTAGAGAGATATCTTGGTCTTTTTTTAACAAATTTAATAGAACAAACAAATAGTGATAGATCGATCTTTTGATAACTGAAATGAAAATGAAACTATTTTACTGAAAAAAATAAATAAAAAATAACGAATTACACCAGTACGTTCTAGCGAACCTATGCCGGAGCACATCCGAACGTAGAGTTTGTAAGCAAACACCTAGAGGTTTAGAACCATAATCAAAATCTAGAATGAATCATTTATAAAGATGTTGTGTACCCGGTTTCTAGTTTGAAAGGAAGATCACCGACATATCCAGGAAGTCTTCTAACAATTGATCTGGAAGTGGATTTAATTGGGAAACATGACTGAAACAAGAGAAAGATAGCAACGTATCTTATCATGATTTTCACTTGGGGATCCTTTCTCACATGTGTTTCGTATGTAAAAGTTGTTCGATACTTATAGATGATAATTGGGGTAGTAGGTAGTAATTGATTTGGTATGATATTTAATCGTCAAAGGATATGATTGAAACAAATAAGGACCACACAATTCATTTTAATGTTATAACCTTAGTGAGACATTTATATATCTAGTAATAAAAAAAATACTCAGATTAAATGAAAGGTTTTGATAATAACCAAACATAATCAATAAACACCTACTTACCAAAAGAAGTCCTCACGATAGTGGCCTAGTGGTAAGGGCTGAAATTCATAATGGTCTAGTAGGACCGGTCGGTGAAGGACGCCTAATGGTGGCGTTCACCATTTTTTTACTTATCAAAAGAATTTATGCATCTATTATCTACTACTCCTAATAAAAGAGTAACTTAAATGCCACATGACATTTAACTAGGCTGTCCACATCATTAACATACCACGTATCACTCAAATACCTATGCCACGTATGTCATTTTGACAAATGTCACAACCATAGTCAATAATGACTTTAAATAATATCGGTCACTTAAATACCTTCCCTAATTTATCTAAAATTAATTATAATTGTGTATAATTGAGATTAATAATGACTTTAAATAATAACGGTTTCCAATTATTAAGCATTTCAAAACATGTCTAATGTCTTTAAAATCATAATTTATTATAATTATTATGATTATTATAATAATCACTACAAAAGTTGGAATGTATTTAAGAAATCCGGCATTTAAGACATGGTCAATTGTATGTTACATTATCCATGGTGAAAAGTAGTGATGGATTAAATTTCTAATTTTAAACAAAGATGGAAAAGTTATAAGTATAACAACAAACGTTGTGTTTAAGGAAATTTTTGAAAACTTATAAACAAATTCTAATTACTTTTAATTTTAATTTATGATGTTTTGTGTCACGTATAAGTTGTTATGTTAAAAGTAGTTATAAATTATTGTGAACTGCATATTAACTCTATGTCAACTTGTGGGTTACACAGGTTACTAATCTAGTTATTAATAAATCAAAATCTTTGAAGACACTTGTCAAAAATTTAAAACTTCCTTACACTAAATTTTCGTCTCAATTATTAAATACAAATATTTACTAACTACTAATTATATTTTTATATGTTTTTCAATTAAAAAATGTTCTTACTACATTAAAAATATATTAATATTAACAAATATATTAAATAATAATATATTAAAAGATGTTGTGTACGTACCCGGTTTCTAGTTTGAAAGGAAGATCACCGACATATCCAGGAAGTCTTCTAACAACTTATTTGGAAGTGGATTTAATTGCGAGACATGCCTGAAACAAGAGAAGAATTAGAATACACCTTATCATGATTTTCACTTGAGGATCCTTTCTAACATGTGTTTTGTATGGAAAAGTTGTTCGATACTTATAGGTAATAATTTGGGTAGTTGGTTTTTGGGGTAGTAGGTAGTAATTGATTTCTAATAGAACTGTAAACAAATCGAATGTTCAACAAACAGTTCGTTAACCGTTTGGCAAGAAGTTCGTTTATGTTCGTTCGTTTAATAAAGAAACGAACACGAACACGAACAGGAAATTCCATTCGTTTAGTTAAATGAACGAACATGAACAGAGACTGCGTTCGTTCATTTGTGTTCGTGAGCGTTCGGTAACATGTTCGTTTACGTTCGTTTATGTTCGGTTAATTCATTTACTATATTTATTCATTAAATGTATTGTATATTTTTACTGTTTTATTTTTAGTTTAATCTTCTAATCCTAATAAAAGAGTAAATCTAATGTCACATGTCATTTTACTAGCATGTACACATCACTAAATGCCACATGTCACTCTAAAAGTATTGACACATAAGACTAATGTACAAATGTCATCATCATAATAAAAGTTTAAATTCTCATTATCATAAAACACAAATTTATTAGCATTAATTGTATCATAAGTTACTATTATATTAAATTTAAAAATTAAACAAAAATAGATTATTAATTTTAAGTATAACAACTAAATTATTCAAAGTTTTATTAATTTATTATTAAACAAATTCCTTCAATTTTACATTACTTAAAAGGGGTAATTTTGTAGAAATATAACCAAGTTTTGATTTTGTTCCAATTAAATCACTGAAACTTTGTTTCAGTTAGGTAACTTAAGTTTGATTTATGTTCTAATACTACATAAAAAAAACCCGGATAATATGTAATCTTGATTCGTTTAGGCTTTATAAGTGGATTTTTAGATGATTTTATGACCAATTTATGATTTTATAACCCGTTTCTATAACATTTTGAAAAAAACACAAAATGCCCAAATGAGTCTAAAATACGTCTAAAACCTTCAAACGGGTCATAAAATCATCTAAAAATTCACTTATAAAGCTTAAACGAATCAAGATTACCTGTTATCCAAGTTTTTTATCTAGTATTATAACATAAATCAAACTTAAGTTACTTAATTGAAACAAAACAAAGTTCCAGTGATTTAATTGGAACAGAATCAAAAGTTGATTATGTTTCTATAACATTTTCCCTACTTAAAATATAAAACAAATGTGATAGCAAATCCATCTGCTTTATGCTTTTTATAAAATTTAAAAAACTTTAACGTATTTTTTTAGTAAAATGACCTCATATTTACAATGAATAAAATTTCATATAATACTAAATCTACATATCGTATTTTTACATATAATTATTTTAAGGTTTTCTATTATTTAAATTACGTATAATACATTATAGCAATTTAAAAAACTAACATGGACAATAAATTAAAAAACTTTTAAAATTCTAAAATTCAAATATGAAATAATACAATAACCAACTTATTTTTTTTCATTTCTTAAATTTATCCTTATTGATTATTATTTCTCTTTTACTATGTCATGCAAAGCTACGAAAATATGATAGCAATAAACGAAAAAAATAGTTAATAATTGATTTTATAATGTTTTACGTCAGTTGTAATTATATCATTTTATTAAACTTTTTTGTGAATTGCATCTTAACGATATGTCTACCCGTGTGTTACACGGGTTACTAACCTAGTACCATAATATTTAAGTTATTTTTAGTTTAATACTATAATATCTTAATTTATATATTTATAAATGATTATCTTCAATATTTGAGATTAAGAAATGTTGATTTTTATTATTTAAATAATATGTGTTCGTTTGCGTTCGTGAACCGTTCGTAAACAAACCAAACGGCTCGGCTTGGTTCGGACTTGTAAAATCGAACCAAATATTGTGCTCGTTGCTCGGCTTATTTTAAAACTGAGCTGCTCGACTTGGTTTGGTTTGGTTTTCACTATTACAAAAATAGGTATTTGCTATGGACTTTTAGTTACGGATTTTTGCTACTGATTTTTGCTATTAATTTCTCTACGAATTGGCTACAGTTAATTTTACAATATCTGCTTTTGATTTTGCTCGAGGTTTAGCTATGGATTTTGCGATGAGTTTTTTTTTAATATTTTTCCTACTAATTTTGCTATAGATTATTGTTGGGTCTATAAAAGTCATGACCAATGGTTAATTTGGATAGATAGAACGTAAACAAGAAATATTTTGTATTTGTTGATTAGGGAGCAACGAGTCATCGCACGAGCCACTGAAAACTCAAGATTGCTAAGACACTTGATGACCAAAAGACCTAAAGACCAAAACAAATGATAGAGATTAATTTTATATTTATTATTTGTTATTATTTTGTTGTATTTGTTGTGTTAGGATTTTAGTCATTTGACACTACAAATAGGGATATTCTCTCTTTTGTATCATTAACACAAACAAGAGAGTGTGTGAAGGTGTACTTCAATGTAGTTTTGAGATGAGAGGCCCCGAGCCCGTGTACCTCCTAGAGTTGGGTTTACATCATCGTCACATAGCTCATAAACCAAAAACTTTCATATTAAGCAGCGGAAATTAAACATAGTTTGATACAATGTATGTATCAAAAACATTCTAGATTACCATAAACCACTTTATCTTCTGGATGAGTACCACGATCTCCTTTATTCCTTCCTACCTGTTCATCAACCTGTCATACATACTAAAAAGTCAGCTTTTGCTGGTGAGTTCTAGTTGAATTAAAACGTTATAAGTATTTAATTAGGTAAAAACCTTAACATCATAAAACATCATTACTTTCACCTTAACCATAAACCATATCATGTAATTATCATAATCCTCATAGTCATCATCATCATGCAGCAACTGTCACTAAACATGACTAGTGGGCTTATGCGGGCACAAGGCTCCATGTTTATAGCTCGATCGGCTTCATGTTTATAGTCTAGTCGACTCCATATTTATAGCCCGATTGGCTCGATGTTTATCGTTCGATCGACTCCATGCTTGTAGTCTGGTCGACTCCATCTTTATAGTCCGATCGGCTACATGTTTATAGTCCGGCCGACTCCATGTTTATAGCTCGATTGGATCTTATAATAGCAATCATAATATAACATAACTTTTCAATATATAGCATCATACATTGTCATCATCATCACAGTGCATCGTATTCATACATCATCATAGTTCGTCATCCTATGATTACCATCGTAGTATAGCACATGATAAGATATGACATCATCATAACGTCACATGGCCTCATCGTAACATCAGGCTTTACATATTATCATTAGCATCTCACATTATCATGTTAAGCATCATAACATCATCATCATATCATCTTAGAATGATATTATCATAAATGTATCCAAACTTTGTAAGGCCTCATCATAACATAACCTCATATAATCATCATCATAGAAATCATCATCATGCATTCATTATCATAACATATCGTCATGCATTCGTTATCATAACACATTATTGTCACACCCCAACCAATGGTAACAAAATATATAACATGAAATGTAACACATAAAGTAATATATACATGTAGCACATAAGCAATCAATTGAACATATCAAAAGTAATATGAGATAACTCATATTTGGGTAGCTTAGTCATAGTCTAGTTACCATTTCTTATTACCTAAATCCCTATAACCTTGGCTCTAATACCAATTTGTCACACCCCAACCAATGACGGAATACTTTGAGGCGCGAGTCCGATTGTTCAAAAGCTCATGGGCTACTATTAAAGTTTAAATATTTAAACATCCATATTAAAATATTCAAACCACCATTCAAAATTCAAACAAAGAAATTTAATCCAACATTACATAAACAAAGTTCAACATAACATAAATTGTTTTAATTATTATTAAACTTGGTCCTATAAGTCTAGCTTATGTCTTCCCATCTTCAATTACCTGTCACATATGTAAAATACAATTTGTCAACTATTTGCATATTTGGTGAGCACTCATACAAGTTGTAATATCTATACATAAACAAAGAGATGCATTACAAAGTCTAAATGGTAATAAGCCTAAGTCCATGTTCTTACAAGTATTTTAGATGCATTCTAAACCTAAGAATTCATAACAAGTCATCACAAGTATTTGTCATTCAATCATGTATAAGTAATCAAGTGCTTTCTAATGTTCTTTGTCCTTTACAATTGTTCTCAAACATGTAATATAAAATAACTTATAAATCAAGGTTTGCAAGACCTTAATTAAGTTATTTAATTTACAAGTTCGCAAATGTACACATTTCACCTTTTTAGCACAAAGACCAAAGTCTAAGCGAAGAAGGTATTTAACCATTCTTAGGCTACTTTTGTGTATAATGAATATGCATACAAGAATTCAAAGTCTTCCCATGTTCTATTATTCAAGTAATTGCACAACACTTAAGACCATTATACCAAACTAAGTAATATGCATCATTTTTTATTCTAAGAATACATTGAGTTGAAATAAGACATATGTGACATTCCCAAAACTTACAAAAGTAAAAAGGAAAGTATGAGAAGAACTCACATGTCAAGCTTTGATCAAAAGAAGTTCTTGAATAAGGATGAAGGTTTGTGAAGTCACAATTCACCCTACATTGTAATATGATTTTGTATAAGTTCTAAAGTTCGTGTATGAACCTAAAAAGTCTATGTATTGCCTTAGGGATCTTCTGAATAGCAAAATAATTAAAATAAAATTTGAAAAATTGTAAAAATTTTCAACAATGTTTAATTTGATTTTTCTGAATGTTTTTAGAAGTTTTGTAGTTAGTTTGAATGATGAAATAAAAAAAATAAAAAATACGGGGTTTTAATCCAAAACCGGTCCCGCCCAGTTCGAACACAAGACCTTGCCCTCAAACCCGAACGCTTTTACCACTTATCTAGCGGGTATTTTCTTGCTTTGAATCCATTCTGTTTAATGTCATACACATTTGGGAATCAACCCAAAATTTCCCAATAACCCTACAATCAAATGGATACAATTCGATTAACACACAAATTGTGAGCGTCGAGAAGGTTAGGGCTTTTGTTCTAAAACCTAAACCGAATCTATTGACACTAGAATAACCCGGATTGGTGAAGTATTGGGCGAGTTCAGATCACCCTCAGTCGCGGTCATTTCTTGAGCCGATTATGAGAGTTCTAGTGGATTAGAGAGAAATTTACGAATATAGCTTGATTCATAATGAAACAATGTGTAAAAGCCGTAAGATTTTGAGGGGTATTAAGTTCGAAACATTCGGTTTCTATTGTAGAGTAAATGTTACGGTTTTAGAAATTAAAAGTCAAATTTAACGATGATGTTAATATGTTTTAATGGTCCAGAAACGTTAGGAATCGTGTTTGGGCCATGGGGCTCCGAAAACCCATTTGTTTGAGGTCCGAAATGAGTCGGTGTGGGTGTGGGATTTCTTGGTCGGTGCTCGCCGGATTTCGGCGAAGTCCTGCCAGAAAAACAGGGATGTGAACCGGGGGGGGGGGGTAATAATCTTTCCAATATTGACAGTTTGACACCTGTAGTTCCTATATTATCATTTTATCTAAAAAAACTTATAATAGGTTTAAAAAAGTATAGCAATTACAACTTCTTTAAAATTCCAAAATTCTAATATCATAAGAAGGTTTAATTAAACCACTCGTAGTTATTAATAATAAAACTTTAAAATTTTAGTAATCTTATTTGTTTGTTTACATTACTATAAATTTTAATAAAATTTGTTTTGAACCCATATATAAATGTTTCATCTAGATAAAGGTTTAGTTAAATTATATCTCAAGGTATCTTTATATATTAGAACAACAATTAAATGAAGAAATTCTCACGAACTTTCTTTTATTATAAATACGTCACTTTTACATTCTAAATAAAACAAAACCCTAAATGTTACAGTCTCCCTACTTTAGAGAATTTCTTCCCGAAATGTCTAGGAAGTGTATTGATTAAAAATATAATGGTACTTTGTCTTCTTTTGATCCTCACGCTCCCAAGTGAGTTTGGGGCCATATTTGGAATCCCATTTAACCAAAATGATGGGAATACGCTTGCTTATCGTCTTCTCAATCTACGATCCTCTCTGGTTTCTCACAAAGTTTATCGTCTCATCAACACTCACTTAATTGAGAGGTATATGAATATTTTCATCCACAAGATATTTCGTCAGATTTGAAACATGGAATATAGGATGCACAATCATGAGTTCTTGAGGCAGTTCGAGTCGATAACCCACTTTACCAATCCTTTCCAAGATCTTAAAAGGACTTACGTATCGAGGAGCTAGCTTACCTTTCTTGCCAAAAAGAACCATATCGTTGACTTAAAATTCTAACGACTTTCGCAGTTTATCAACATAACTCTTTTACCTATTTCTCGTTGTGCTCAAATTTACACGAATACGAAGAATTTTTTTTGTTGTTTCTAGAACCAATTCAGGTCCAGTAATTTGAGCTTCACCTAACTCATTCCAACAAACTGATGATCGACACCTACGCCCATAAAAGAGATTCAAAAGGAGCCATATTGATACTAGTATGATAACTTTTGTTATATGAGAATTCGATTAACGGTAAATTGTTATCACAATTACAACCAAAATCAATCACACAACATTTGATCATGTCTTCTAGTATTTGTATGATCCTTTCAAATTGTCCATCATTTTATGGATGATAGACTGTGCTAAGATTTAATTGAGTTCCCAATGATGAATGCAATGACTTCCAAAAATGTGATATGAAACGACCATCATGATCAGAAATGATGTTGAGTGAAACTCCATGTCTATACCTAATTTCATTGATGTAGATTCGAGCCAACTCTTCCATGTGATAGTTGTTGGATCGGGTTATGTAATCTACATAACACTTTCACAAGGTATCTTCTACTTAGTTGATAGATAAGGAAAATTCTGTCAACTTGATTTACAAAAACAGATTGAAACAAAATAGACAAGAAGAGTTTAAAATCAAGGTAAAAGTATATTGCATTCAACTGTAAGTAATACACGACTCTTAGCTCAAGCACAAGCACACTTTGCTAAGTTACAAATGAAAGTATTTATACTAAAACCTACAGATGTATCCTCGCAGGGATACAAGGATGGACAAAATACTAGAAGCAAACTAATGCTAAAACTATATAATGCTATGGCTTGACAGGCCAAGCCATATTAATTATAATTAATACAAATGACTTCATTGACTTTTACAATAAATAGCTAAACTACAAAATGCATTAAATTTATGTAGGTCGGACAAATCTCCTTTGTTGCTGACTATCATTGGAATGTTTTCTGTGTTGGTCTTGATGACAAAAAGAAACTCTGATTATTTCTTGAAGTGTCTTGGATCTTGTCAGAGAAAAGTCTTTGGAAGCCTTTTGTATTCGGAGGCTTTGAGGTCTTTCTTTGAAGCTCTAAGTGTTGAGGCAGCTTCGGAAGATTGAGTCTTTTGTATAGCTTTCGGAAGAAGACTATTAACCTTCGAAAGCAGTAGTTCTTCCGAAGGTTAATTCTTTCCTTCCAAAGGCTGTTTGTGTTCTGAGAGCTTAAGACTTATTCAAGAGCTTTTGGTGAGCATCAAACTTATTTGATCTTACAATAGTTCTCATGAATTGGTAAGAAGTGAGCTGCCTTTGTGAAACAATCAAAAATAACCCAAATGCTGTCATAACCCTTGGAAGTTCGTGGGAATTTAATTATGAAGTCCATAGCAATTCCTTCCAATTTCCAAACAGGTATTTTAGGTTGTTCGAGTCATCCTGATGGTCTTTGATGTTTGGCTTTCACTTTAGAACACGTCAAACACTGTGAAAAAATAGAACCACATCATTCTTCACGCCTAGCCACCAGTACTGAGCGCGAAGATCATTTTACATTTTATCAGTACCAGGATGAATGGAGTTTCGCGACTTATGAGCTTCATTAAGAATACGATCTCGCATATTATTTTGATTTGTAATCCACAAACGGTTTTAGAAGTGTAGCAAGCCATTTGCTTTGGATTCGAGTTGAAGTGCAACGTGGTTTGGCATTTCCTCATGTAATTTGCCCTCGGATTTGATAAGTTGTTGTGTTTCAAGAATACGAATTTTCAGACCAGATGTAACTTGTATGAGTTGTAGAACTATTGACTTCCCTACTTAGGTTAAATTAATATAGTTGTAGGTTTTGAATATGGTTATCTCTTGAATTCTAGGTTTGTTATGAAGTATTTGTTTACTAAAGTTTTCTATCATTGCATTAACAATGTTTTTATTTATGTTATAGGTAGGGTGAACCCAACTACCAACCACCACATTGTTAATACATGATAGATTCTTTAGTCTTATGGAAATTTATGTTATACTAAACGTAATATTTTAATAAATTTGAATTCATAATTGTTTGATGGCTTGATTGAATGTTATAGGGTAAGTTGAGAGATGAAAAAATTTCGATTATAAAAGTTTCTTAGTTTGAGATCATTAGAAAATATGTCAAATGATATAGTAAATGGAGTTGGAATTTATTAATTTAATTGTTTATTTATTTATTTATATATTTTTATTAATAGACTAACAATTTGAATCATAGTTTAGGGATCTAGAACTCGTAGTTTAAGTATTATAATCTAAATTTGATGTTTATGACTTTCAACTAACGTTTTATAATTGTAATCTATGGACTTCTATTTGAATGGTATTGAAAGAGTATTGAATCGTGAGTTGTCTTTTGATTTAGGATTTTGAAATAAGTTCCCCCAAAAAGTGTGTAAATAACGTATTTACTTTTAGAATTGTCATGCAACCTGTTTGCTTGACTAAGAGGGTTTTGAATGATCGATAGTGTAGTTACATCGATGTAAGAATAATTGCTAACACCATTTATTTTAATTGATGTAAGAATACACACCAAATCAGCCGAACCTATTCCTAGCTGAACCCTTAGGTTCGCCAGCCGAACCTTGAGGTTCGCTGGACGAACCTAGGTTGCCAAACCTAATAGGTTCGCCGAACCTTTCCAAGGTTATAGGTTAGCCAAACCTATCAAAGTGATAGGTTCGCCGAACCTGCTAAGGTTCGTGGGCCAGACGAACCTAAGAAAAACCTTTACAAAATTAAACTTTACAAAACCTTCTTTAATTTACATGTTTGAATAGCAACCTATTACAAATATGTACTAACAAAGTCCCCCTTAATAGTTTCTATCAAAAATCTTTAGTCTTCGTCTTCAACTTTATCTTCAGTTTTGTCATTAAATCCACTAGTTTCTCCAACAACATTATCCACCGCTCGTATCACAACTGATCTAGGAATCTTAGCTAATCTTTCAGCCTCCAACTTATCATCCCTTTCATCCATTTCCTTCTAAATCTTCATCAACTCAACATATAGATAGTTCACATCTTCCCAATTGCATCCTGAATGTATACCCAGAGTATAACACATTCGAGCATTGGTCTGAGACTGAATTGCCATATCCTTGTAACTGATTCCCATCTCATGAAATCCTTCAGCTGCAAAAATCTCAGTCATATCCAGCAATTCAATATCATCCTTTGAGCAATTGACAATCCAAACTGGATCTAGCATTCTAATCACCCTCCATTGATCATCTTGCTTTAACAAAATCACTGCTTCAGCTGTCTTCTCATCATAGAACCAGAACTTGAAATATAGATTCCAGTTCTGTTCTACTTTCCTCAACCTTGGTCTTTTAAACACGGTAGGCTTTGGATATCCATGAATCTTGTCTTTTGCTTGAGGAGATAGCAAACTCCATCCAGACCTTGCCTCCTTCTTCAATAACTTCTCAAAAGTTTCATTGTGTTTTGTCTGAATAGGCTTGATCATCTTCAGTCTAGACAACTCCATACATTCAAATGAAGGTAAAGTCATCAAATCTAAAGCCTTTCCAAAATATTGACACCCATCTATTCGCTTCACCACATAACATCCTTTATCAGTGATACTTCCAGGAATGTTGTGAAAGTAACCATAACTAACCATTCTTCCAATCATCTTCGACTTGGATCCAATCTTGAATCTTTTGAATTGTTTAGTTTGGTTGTCTTGAACTTTATCGTCTATTACTTCAATCATTTGCTTGAAGATGTACAAATTATCAACAACGTATTTCATCTCATCTTGATTTTCTTTCCAAAAATCCATGTTAGTCTTTTCTTTAACCTTAGCCAGTGATGTCCTTGACACACCTCCAAGATCAAAAATCTTCTTTAAAGTATTCAGATTATACAAATCTTCATCCATTGGATCATCCTTCTCAAAATCAAATAAATCCAACTCATCATCATACTCAAAATCAAACATTTGATCTGCATCAACTTCAAACATATCATTGAAATCTTTTGTTGAATAGCCACCAGCTATCTCTCCTTTTTCTAAGTCTTTATCTTCTGATATTTCAACAATAATTCTCTGCAAATCAATATCAGAATTGTGTTTAAACAAATCAAGAAATGTAGGCAGAGAATAATCAATAATCTTCTGATATTCCATTTCAGTCAAATCTTCTATTTCAACATCAGTACAATCTGTAGCCCTACCAGAAGACACAACTGTAACAGGAGTAGCATCCAAAGTAATCTTTGACGGATCATAGACAACAATAGCTCCAGTCATAGAATTCAGCCCACCAGAACCACTAATACCACCTATATCACCATCATCCTCTTCATCATCACCATTAGCATTTAAGCTTGGATGTTCATCAACATCAGAATCACCATAATCCACCTTCTCATCTTCTTCTTCCTCTTCCTCCATATTAACAAACACTTTCTCAGCATCAGAAGCTTCAGCCTAAGAATCTTTGACTTTCATTTCATCAATCTTCTGCCTCAAATCTCTATTCTCATTCTGTAGTTCAGCAATATCAACATTCTGAATATCAATCATAGACTCCAACGAAGCAATTCTTTCATTCAACACCTTCTTTTCAGTCACATCTTCTCTCCACTTCATAAGCTGAGCAATCTAAATTCTCATCTCATCTAACTCACAGGTTCGTGACGAAGATGGTTGATCAGCTTTGACTTTCTCTTTTTCCATCTTGTATAGATCAAACTCTTTCGACAACATAGAAATTCTTCTTCTAAGCTCAGAATCATCTTAATCCACAGTGAAATTCAGATCCAAATCCTCTAAATTTCCAAATAAAGTATCTTCTCTGGAAGTAGAAGCCGGATGAAATGAAGTTTCTAGAAATGATGTTGTCACTGTAGTAGAATCCATGAAAGAAGGAGCAAAAGTAGCTACATTCACAAACTCTGGAATTTGTATAACTGAAGCTGGTGTAGAAATATGAACCGTAGAAGAAACTGGAGTAGATGTAACAACAGAAACAAATGGAGAAGAAGAAACTGTAGAAGTAACAGCAGATGAAGATACAATGATCTTATGAGCTTTAGCCTTCTTCTTTGTTGGACCTTTAGCCATCCTATTTCTTTTCTTAGGCTTTGATGACTCAGGCTCTTCAGCAATAAAACTAGGATCATCTGCCTCTTCTCGAGCCTCTTCAGTCTGTTTAGCAAATTTCTTCTTCAACCTCCTGATCATACAATTTCCAATCTGAACTGTCTCAAACTCAGACTCTGTATCAGTAGACTCTTCACCTTCATCTTCAACCTCAGCATCAACCTGAACAGAAGAAGTTTCTTCTTATTGCCTTTGTTCACCCTGTTTCTCACACCCCGAGCCGGCGGGACGGATCGACTTCCCCGCAGGCGGAAAGTTCTCGGGGCGCGATATCGTGAGTGATAATCGTGATGATCAGATTGTTTACATAGCATCAATGTTAAGAATAACTAAAGCACAATCAAGCATTAAACTAGGATTACAAATTAAATTACACTATCAAAGTTCAGTAATTTAACTCGGTAACCTATCAAAAGAATCAAGTGTTTTCTATCTTGTAACTGTACAAGACATTCAAAAGTGATTCGTAAGAATAACAAAATATGTGCTTCCAAAATCAACTAGGTCCTCTATCTGGGCAGCCTAGTATGCATTCCAAAAGCCTTAGCTTAAAGTTGTTCATCACCTGAGCAAGCATGTAAGAAAACAAAGTCAACACAAAGGTTGGTGAGTTCATAAAGTTTATAAGTTTAAAAATAGCTTTAGCAAACCTCTTTCGGTAAAACCTTAACCTCATTAACTCCACATGTAATATCCTGATCGGTATGCTTATATATAGGGCATACCCCTGAGTCGAGCCTACAACCATCCCAGACGCCGTCCCACCACATACTAATCCGCATATGACACTGTTGTTAATAATAATTAAGCATTTTACCTACCATTCAACCCGGCTTCATCATAGCTTTAGGTTACTCTTTCAAAGTTTACAAGTCTATAGCATTCATATGTATTAGCTTCAATGTAAGTTTAACAAGCATCATAGTTTTCGCACATCATAGTTCATCTTTCACTAATCTCATGCGTGGGAACAAGCCCTGCTCTAGCAGAAGTTTAGCAATTACGTAGCCCACTGCTAGATATAAACCCAGCTCTAGCAGAAGTTTAGCCATTACGTATCTCATGAATTAGTTAAGCTTAGTATCCCAATAGTCTAGCAATTACGCGTCTCCTATACAAGATACAAGCCCTGCTCTAGCAGAAGTTTAGCAATTACATATCTCATACATAGACACAAGCCATGCATACACAAATAGTTTAGCATTTACATATCTCATATAAGCAGACACAAGCCCTGCTCTAGCAGAAGTTTAGCAATTACATGTCTCTTATATAGATAACACCTTAGCATCGTCATAGTTTAGCTTTCACGTATCTCAATGCATGGGTACAAGCCCTGCTATAGCAGAAGTTTAGCAATTACGTAGCCCATGATTAGATACAAGCTTAGCATTTCGCACACAATCATAGTTTCAAGCACATAGATTCAAGCATTCGCATATAGTCTGAGCATGACGTTCATAACATAAGCATCAAGTATATAGTTTAAGCTTCTAGTTTGTAGCATAAGCATCAATCGTATAGCTTTAATTTTCTAGTTTGTAGCATAAGCATCAAGCCTCAAGTTTAAGCATTTAGTTTGTAGCATAAGCATCAAGCATATAGTTTCAAGCTTCTAATTTGTAGCATAAGCATCAAGCCTCAAGTTTAAGCATCTAGTTTGTAGCATAAGCACTAATCATATAGTTTCACGCTTCTAGTTTGTAGCATGAGCATCAAGTTTAAACATCAAGTATATAGCTTCTCAAAAATAATAGTTTCCAAGCATAAGCTTTATTATAAGTATCATGATTATGTTTGAAAGCATTAAATAACATTTCAATAATTTATTAAAATGTTTAACATGCTTCTCAGTCCCGAAGTAAAACAAATAAGTTTGAAAAGGGACAAATGAATTCACCTTGTGTTTGTAGTGGTTGACTAAGTAAAAATACAAGAATGCACGCGCTCTTTGTTTGTGCTTGTTGTGATGTTCACGATCCTGTATTGATTTCATAATATTTGTAGCTTATAAGTATATGTTATAGTGACTTGTGTGCGTGTACATGTTACCCCTAGAGTTGGCTAACACTTGTGAGTCTTGATCTTTATTCGGCCCGGTTTGTTAGATCCAGTTTATGTTAATGATCTATCCATTCAAATTAAGTTTAGCTTTTTCCATTAGGTTTTATCATTAGACTTGATGTGAACCTTATTATGGTGTAAAATCTTGAACTCTCATAGTTAGGAATGGCAATGGGCCGGGTTCGGGTAGGGTATTGCTAATCCCAGTCCCATACCCGATTGTAAAAATGTATCCCATACCCGGCCCATTACCCATCGGGTATCTATCGGGTAATTACCCATCGGGTATCGGGCATACCCACAGGTATCGGGCATACCCACGGGTATCGGGTATACCCATTAGTTTATTAAAAATAATTTTGTGATTTTTCGAGTACATTTGTATAGTATTAATTTTGTGTCATGTTATTGTTTAATTACAAAAATAAATTAGAAACATACATATAAAACCAACACCATAAAATATAAACAAATTAAATATAAATATCATGACATATAACTATTAAAAGATGCTACCATGGACTATTAATTTAATATTTAAACTGAAATTACATATCGAAAACAACAAGATTAATTTTTAAATATAAAATAATAAGATAAAAGTTATAATTTGTTATGATGTTTCAATAAAAGACTTATGTTTTAGAAAAGAAAATTAAAAAATATTAACAAAATATTACGTACCCGAACCCGAAAAAAATATATTTTTTGATCCCATACCCGGTCCCATACCCTAATATTCGGGCCAATACCCGGCCCTAAAGTTTCGGGCTTCGGGTTTTCCCACAGGGTATGGGTTTTTCTGCCATCCCTACTCATAGTTCATATCTATAAAACTCATGTTTTAGTTTAAAGATTACCAATCTTCCCACTTTATAAGAATTTGAATACATGTTTTCTTAGTTAACCAATAACCATAACATTATTCTTGTAAAACTTAAAGTTTTAAGTGTTATGAGTCTATTAGATTGTACTTCTAATCAAGTGGGCCGAATTAGGGGGCTTTGGGCCAAAGGCTCCTAAGTGAATCCAATAGGTAACCATGATGTGTGGACCAAACCATTGGGATACATCTAATTGGGCCTAGGAAGCAAGAGTTGGACCATAGTCCTCACATGGCCCGGATCAAATTCCACGACTAAACCGATGGTATGAGCTGAATAAATGGGGTTGGGCCGAAGTGACTATCCTGGGCCGAAGATGTTTTATGGACCTTAGGAAAGTTTCATGGGCCCCTTGTTTGAAAGAAATTGGGTCTGAATTGGGATTTTGGTCTACTGCTCGAGTTGACTACAGGTCAGAGAACCTTTAATGTTTCTTTGAGACTAGGTTTGGTGGCTGTAGGGGTTCGGCTAATGCCCAGGTTCGCCGAAGGTTCGGCCCGAGATTGAGTTATGGTTCGTCTCCAAGGTCGAAGCCTCATAGGTTCGGTGGGGTTAATAGGCTCGTGGTTAAGGACTTCACCCCAAAGGTTCGTGGATCCCAGGTTCCAACAAGGTTCGGCTTCCAAGGGTTCGTGGCATGAGCATGGGTTCGGCTATCATACAGGTTCGAGCGAGGGTTGCTTGGAAAGGTTCGTGGCTGGTGCATGAACTTCAGCTGGGTATGGGTTCATCTAAAGGTTGAAGGTTCGTGGCTCTACGCTGGTTCGGCTGTTGTCCAGGTTCGCCCCTGAAGCCCTTGGTCCATAGGTTCGGCTAGGGTTATCCCAGCCATGCAAGGTTCGCATTTCGCAGGTGAGGTTGGGCCGATAGCCATCTTGCGAACCTGTTACAAAATCTTCTTCCTCGTCGAGCTTAGGATGATTGTAGTGCTGTGATAAGATCAATCCTATGCAAAGGTTAACTCTCGAGAGTGTTAAGAGGTATATATGAGAGTGCTAAACCGGTTTAGGGTTTTAGAATGATCAAGGGTAAGAAACCCTAATTTTCGTGTGGTTCAAAGCTTTGTACCTCAAAATTGGCTGGGTAAATCCACATATCGGTTGTACTTTATGATAGAAGAGCTCGAGATCTTCGCGTGGACACCAAGAACACCAAAATCCACTAAGAAATGAGAGAGTTATGATGCTTGGAAGTTGAGATTTTTAGAGGGAGAGAGAGATGAACGGAAATTCTTTTTAGAGAGAGAGAGAGTGGGAATGCAAGAAATGAGTTGGTTGGCTTCATTTGGTGTTTAAATACCCCGAGGGTATTCGGGTTCGTTTCAGTTGCTCGGTTCGCGTTTTCGTCACGTTTCCGGATTATTACGCGCGTGTTTGTAATTTAAATAAAATAATTTATTTGAGGATGTTTAAAATGTGATTATTATTATTAGCAATTATTTTAAATGTCGTATTCCTTAATTTATTTATCGAAAATTATTATTTTTAAACGTTTTGTTAATTCTTTCGCGGTTGTACGTATTTTAATTTAAAATAGTTTCATTTTAATTTATTTCTGATGAGTTTCAAAATTGTAAAACATGAAATATTATATTTCCTTAAGTTTATTATCATTCGTATCGTTTTCGTTTCGTCAGATCGCGTCGCCATCGCGCGTATTTGTTCGAATCGTCATTCGAACGAACACGACGATGGTTTGGCTTTCCAACTTTTGTTTTCTACTTTTCAGTCATTATTTCAGTACATTAAACTCTCAGAATTATTCGTACAGATCGTCACCTATACGAATAACTCGTCGATTTAGCATTCCGTAACAACAACCGTTGGGTTTTGTTTTGTTTAACCTCACATACGTTTACACATAATAGCATAAAATCAAGTATCTGTGTTTCAATTCTGTGTTGTCTTATTTGTTTCTGACTGTTAAACCCTAAGGTTTTAATCAGGTTTCAGACAATCGCATAATAGTTTCGTGTTAAGCATTATGTATCAATAGCATAAACATAGTATCACGTAATGTGTACGTGAGTTACTGTGCAAGTAAACTTAGGTCCGCGCTTTGAGTTCCATCGAACCTTAACAATCGGAATACGGCTTCGCCTCAGTTTCTTGACTTTGCGATCCATAATTTCCAAAGGTTCTTCGACAAAGTGTAAGTGTTCATCCAATTGAATTTCTTCAACTGGTATGATAAGAGTTTCATCAGCAAGGCATTTCTTGAAGTTTGAGACGTGAAACACGTCGTGTACACCACTAAGTTCATCTGGTAAGCTTAATCTGTACGCCACAAGACTAATACGTTCGATGATTTCGAACGGTCCCACGTACCGTGGTGTTAGTTTGCCTTTCTTTGCAAAACGAACTACACCTTTCCATGGGGATACCTTTAGCATAACACGGTCTCCCACTTGGAATTCCAACGGCTTGGCCGTTTATCGGCATAGCTCTTTTGTCTGCTTCGTGTTGCTTGTAGTCTTTGTTGTATCTGTGCAATTTTGTCTGTAGTTTCTTGTATAAGTTCTGGCCAGGTGATACGATTATCTCCCACTTCAAACCAACAAATCGGCGATCGACACTTGCGACCATAGAGAGCCTCGAACGGTGCACATCCGATGCTACTATGATAACTATTATTGTAGAAGAATTCGATCAGTGGCAAATGAGAGTCCTAATTACCACCAAAGTCTAGAACATAAGTCCTTAACATGTCCTCCAGGGTCTGTATAGTACGTTCGCTTTGACCATCCGTTTGTGGATGATAAGCTGTACTCAAGTTTAATTGCGTCCCCATAGATTTCTGTAATGATTTCCAGAACCTGGATGTGAATCTGCTATCATGATCTGAGATGATAGACAATGGCACACCATGGCGTACCACTATCTCGTTGATGTAGAGCTTTGCTAGTTTATCCATCGTGTACGTTTCTCGCATCGGTAAGAAGTGAGCAGATTTGGTTAATCGATCAACGATAACCCAAATAGTGTCATGTCCACTGGAAGTGCGGGGTAGCTTAGTAACAAAGTCCATAGCTATCTGTTTCCACTTCCAAAGTGAAATTTCAGGCTGTTCCAGTAAACCTGACGGTTTCTGGTGTTCCGCCTTCACTTTAGCACAAGTGAGACATCGACCAACATACTCAGCTATGTCTTTCTTCATACCCGGCCACCAATAATACGCGCGTAATTCTTGGTACATTTTATCAGTGTCGGGATGCACAGAGTACTTGGTCTTGTGTGCTTCATCAAAAATAAGTTTCCTCAATTCATTCACTGCAGGAATCCACACACGATCCTTGTAGTAGATGATTCCATCGGGCTTTGTTTCCAAATGTTTCTTCACTCCGCAATCAAGTTCTTTCTTCAGGTTCTCACGTTCAACAACCTCTTGTTGTGCTTGCATAATGTTATCGTGTAAGCTTGTCTGCACAGTCATTCCCATTACTCTGACGCGCAAGGGTTTGACCCGTTCTTTCCTACTCAAGGCATCAGCTACAACGTTTGCCTTGCCCGGATGATACTTGATTACACAGTCGTAATCGTTCAAAAGCTCAACCCAACGTCACTGTCGCATGTTGAGTTCCTTCTGATCAAATATGTGTTGCAGACTTTTGTGATCAGTAAATATGGTACACTTGGTGCCATATAAGTAATGTCTCCAGATCTTTAAAGCAAATATCACAGCTCCCAGTTCCAGATCATGAGTAGTGTAATTCTTCTCATGAATCTTCAGTTGTCTTGAGGCATACGCAATAACTTTGTCTCGCTGCATCAACACACAGCCGAGTCCCTGATGGGATGTATCACAGTACACTACAAAGTCATCACAACCGTCTAGGTGAGATAAGATCGGAGCATCACATAGATTTTGCTTCAAAGTCTGAAAGGCTTCTTCTTGCTTTTGCTCCCAAACAAACGGCTCGCTTTTCTGTGTTAGCTTTGTAAGTGGCAGGGCTATCTTAGAAAAGTTCGAGATGAACCTTCTGTAATAACCTGCTAAGCCTAGAAAAAAACGTATCTCCGTCGGTGTCTTCGGAGTGTCCCAATCCTTTATTGCTTCGATATTGGCAGGATCAACATGAATTCCCTCACTGTTAACTACGTGACCCAGGAATTGAACCTCCTTTAACCAAAATTCACATTTAGAGAATTTGGCATAGAGCTTCTCTTCCTTTAACAATTCCAAGATCGTTCTAAGATGTTGCTCATGTTCTGCTTTGCTTTTAGAATAGATCAATATGTCATCAATGAAAACAATAACAAATTGATCTAAGTACGGCTTACACACTTGGTTCATGAGATTCATGAAAACCGCAGGTGCATTCGTCAGCCCAAAAGGCATCACCATAAACTCGTAATGCCCGTATCTGGTACGAAACGCCGTCTTGGGTATGTCTTCATCTTGTACTTTGAGCTGGTGGTATCCGGACCGCAGATCGATCTTCGAGAAGTACTGAGCTCCTTGCAATTGATCAAACAAATCATCAATCCTCGGTAGTGGATACCGATTCTTGATGGTTAGTTTGTTTAACTCCCTGTAGTCTATGCACATACGAAAGGATCCATCCTTCTTTTTCACAAACAAAACCGGAGCTCCCCAAGGTGAGTAGTTCGGTCGGATGAAACCTTTGTCAAGTAGCTCCTGTAGTTGGTTAGATAATTCCTGCATCTCCGACGGTGCTAACATGTAAGGAGATTTAGCAACAGGTGTTGCTCCAGGAATCAGATTAATACGAAACTCTACCGGTCGCACAGGTGGCAAACCAGGTAGATCTTCAGGAAACACTTCAGGGTATTCCTTTACTATCGGCACGTCTTGTATCGTTTTCTTGTCTTTTTCTTTCTCCACCACTTGAGCCAAGAAAGCTATGCATTTCTTTTGTAGACACTTACACGCTTTTATGCAAGATATGATCGTTACGCTTCGCTTTGCTTGATCCCCACGAACTTCCAATACCCGATCATTCGCCACTGGAATCCTAAGTAGCTTCTCGGAACACATGACTTCAACTTTATTGAGTGATAGCCAGTCCATCCCCACGATGATGTCGAAACTGCTCAACTCCATCGGTAACAAGTTGATGGTAAATGTGTGATCTGTGAGTGTAAGTGGGCAGTTACTAAGTATAGTGCTAACTGTAATTTGTTTCCCATTCGCTACTTCGATAATGTAAGGGGAGTCTAAAGTTTCCTCAGTAAGACTAAGTTGTCGTGCAAAATCATATGAAATAAAACTCTGGTCTGCACCAGTGTCAAACAGTATAGATGCATAAGAGTCATGTAAAAGAAATGTACCAGTGACCACATTAGGGTCTTGGCGTGCAGCATTGGCTCCAATAACAAAAGCTCGTCCTCGAGGTGCTTGTGCTGCTTGTTGCACTCTCTTTGGACAGTCTCGGGATAAATGACCCATTTCCCCACAGTTGTAGCATCCCCTGTTGTTGTTGTTGTTGCTGTTGCCTGGTGGTGGTGGTGGAGGTAGTGCTCTGGCAGCAGTGTTGGTAGCTTGCATTGTAGCAAAGCGGCAGTTTGCAACCCAGTGGCCAAATCGACCACAGTTAGTGCACTTCCTACATTGTGCAGTAGGATGATGATGATACTTGCAATGTGTGCACTGAGGATGCACTCCCGAATAGTTCTTGAGTGCAGGGTTGACAGATGCTGCAGGAGCTTTCCTCAGAGGAGTAACCGCCGCATAGTTCTTAATGACCTTTTGCTTCTTCTTTTGGTGATACTTAGGCTTCCTTGTTGTTGCTTCCTTAGCTTTCCCTGTGTCATCTTTCAGGACTCCTGACTTTACCATCACACCTGTAAGTTTAGCTGAAAGAGCAATGGCTGACTCCAAAGAAGCAGGATTTGCAGCCAACACAATACTCTGTATGTAGGAGGGTAATCCAACTATATATCTATCAATCAGCTTCTCCAGTGTAGGCACCATCCCTGGCACCAAAGCTACAAGTTCGTGATAGCGGGTGGTGAAAATCATGTGATCAGCTCCCTTCATTACATGGTTAGAGAGCTCAACTTCTAGTTTCTGGTTCATGTTTCGGACAGAATTCGTTCCTCAGAAGAAGTTTGAACTCTGCCCAAGGCATTGCCATTGCTTCATCCCTTCCTCGGGCTTTGATCTGAGAATTCCACCATGTCAAAGCTCGCTTACTAGATGACCCAGCTACATAGCGAACTTTATGGTGTTCCGGACAACTGCTTATGTCCAAGGTATTCTCCATTTTCTCCAGCCATTGGATCAGTCCAACGGCTCCTTCCACACCAGTAAAGCTTGGTGGCTTGCATCCTACAAAGTATTTGCAGGAGCAGTCTGAAGTATGGCCAGAATTGTTGCCATGTCCCTGAATTCGGTTTATCATCTCTGGGATGACATCTTTCAGTTGACTCGTCAGTTGGGTGCTCAGAAGTGTCACCAAAGCGATAGTGGCAGGATCAATAACTGAACCCGCATTCGGGTTCGGAGGAGGGTTTAGAGGAGGTGGCGGTGGTGAATCTGGTGGTGATGGTGTCGATGAGTGAGGTGCAGAAGTCTGTGTAGTAGGTATCGGAGTCAGTTGTCTTCTAGGCGGCATTATGATCATAACCAAAAGAATTTGGATAGTGCAGTGATCGAGTGCAGAAGACACAATGCAACTTAAGTCTTATGCTCTGTACATGAGGGTCCCTAAGTTATAGTCTAGGCCAAACCGTTAAAGTAAATGACCTATTATTCTCTATAACCTTTAGCTCTAATACCAATCTGTCACACCCCGAGCCTGCGGGACGGATCGACTTCCCCGCCGGGCGGAATGTTCTCGGGGCGCGATATCGTGAGTGATAATCGTGATGATCAGATTGTTTACATAGCATCAATGTTAAGAATAACTAAAGCACAATCAAGCATTAAACTAGGATTACAAAGTTAAATTACACTATCAATGTTCAGTAATTTAACTCGGTAACCTATCAAAAGAATCAAGTGTTTTCTGTCTTGTAACTGTACAAGACATTCAAAAGTGATTCGTAAGAATAACCAAATATGTGCTTCCAAAATCAACTAGGTCCTCTATCTGGGCAGCCTAGTATGCAATCCAAAAGCCTTAGCTTAAACCTGTTCATCACCTGAGCAAGCATGTAAGAAAACAAAGTCAACACAAAGGTTGGTGAGTTCATAAAGTTTATGAGTTTAAAAATAGCTTTAGCAAACCTCTTTCGGTATAACCTTAACCGCATTAACTTCACATGTAATATCCTGATCGGTATGCTTATATATAGGGCATACCCCTGAGTCGAGCTTACAACCCGCCCAGACGCCGTCCCACCACATACTAATCCGCATATGACACTGTTGTTAATAATAACTAAGCATTTTACCTACCATTCAACCCGTCTTCATCATAGCTTTAGTTTAATGTTTCAAAGTTTACAAGTCTATAGCATTCATATGTATTAGCTTCAATGTAAGTTTAACAAGCATCATAGTTTTCACACATCATAGTTCCAGTCATAGAATTCAGCCCACCAGAACCACTACCAGAAGACACAGCTGTAACAGGAGTAGCATCCAAAGTAATCTTTGACGAATCATAGACAACAATAGCTCCAGTCATAGAATTCAGCCCACCAGAACCACTAACACCACCTATATCACCATCATTCTCTTCATCATCACCATTAGTATTTAAGCTTGGATGTTCATCAACATCAGAATCACCAAAATCCACCTTCTCATCTTCTTCTTCCTCTTCCTCCATATTAACAAACACTTTCTCAGCATCAAAAGCTTCAGCCTAAGAATCTTTGACTTTCATTTCATCAATCTTCTGCCTCAAATCTCTATTCTCATTCTGTAGTTCAGCAATATCAACATTCTGAATATCAATCATAGACTCCAACGAAGCAATTCTTTCATTCAACACCTTCTTTTCAGTCACATCTTCTCTCCACTTCATAAGCTGAGCAATCTAAATTCTCATCTCATCTAACTCACTGGTTCGTGACGAAGATGGTTGATCAGCTTTGACTTTCTCTTTTTCCATCTTGTATAGATCAAACTCTTTCGACAACATAGAAATTCTTCTGCTAAGCTCAGAATCATCTTAATCCACAGTGAAATTCAGATCCAAATCCTCTAAATTTCCAAATAAAGTATCTTCTCTGGAAGTAGAAGCCGGATGAAATGAAGTTTCTAGAAATGATGTTGTCACTGTAGTAGCATCCATGAAAGAAGGAGCAAAAGTAGTTACATTCACAAACTCTGGAATTTGTATAACTGAAGCTGGTGTAGAAATATGAACCGTAGCAGAAACTGGAGTAGATGTAACAACAGAAACAAATGGAGAAGAAGAAACTGTAGAAGTAACAGCAGATGAAGATACAATGACCTTATGAGCTTTAGCCTTATTCTTTGTTGGACCTTTAGCCATCCTATTTCTTTTCTTAGGCTTTGATGACTCAGGCTCTTCAGCAATAAAACTAGGATCATCTGCCTCTTCTCGAGCCTCTTCAGTCTGTTTAGCAAATTTCTTCTTCAACCTCCTGATCATACAATTTCCAATCTGAACTGTCTCAAACTCAGACTCTGTATAAGTAGACTCTTCACCTTCATCTTCAACCTCAGCATCAATGTTAAGAATAACTAAAGCACAATCAAGCATTAAACTAGGATTACAAAGTTAGATTACAATATTAATGTTCAGTAATTTAACTCGGTAAACCTATCAAAAGAATCAAGTGTTTTCTATCTTGTAACTGTACAAGACATTCAAAAGTGATTCGTAAGAATAACAAAATATGTGCTTCCAAAATCAACTAGGTCCTCTATTTGGGCAGCCTAGTATGCATTACAAAAGCCTTAGCTTAAACCTGTTCATCACCTGAGCAAGCATGTAAGAAAACAAAGTCAACACAAAGGTTGGTGAGTTCATAAAGTTTATAAGTTTAAAAATAGCTTTAGCAAACCTCTTTCGGTAAAACCTTAACCTCATTAACTCCACATGTAATATCCTGATCGGTATGCTTATATATAGGGCATACCCCTGACTCGAGCCTACAACCCGCCCAGACGCCGTCCCACCACATACTAATCCGTATATGACATTGTTGTTAATAATAACTAAGCATTTTACCTACCATTCAACCCGTCTTCATCATAGCTTTAGTATACTGTTTCAAAGTTTATAAGTCTATAGCATTCATATGTATTAGCTTCAATGTAAGTTTAACAAGCATCATAGTTTTCACACATCATAGTTCATCTTTCACTAATCTCATGCGTGGGAACAAGCCCTGCTCTAGCAGAAGTTTAGCAATTACGTAGCCCACAGCTAGATACAAGCCCTGCTCTAGTAGAAGTTTAGCAATTACGTATCTCATGAATTAGTTAAGCTTAGTATCCCAATAGTCTAGCAATTACGTGTCTCCTATACAAGATACAAGCCCTGTTCTAGCAGAAGTTTAGCAATTACATATCTCATACATAGACACAAGCCATGCATACACAAATAGTTTAGCATTTACATATCTCATATAAGCAAACACAAGCCCTGTTCTAGCAGAAGTTTAGCAATTACGTGTCTCTTATATAGATAACACCTTAGCATCGTCATATTTTAGCTTTCACGTATCTCAATGCATGGGTACAAGCCCTGTTATAGCAGAAGTTTAGCAATTACGTAGCCCATGATTAGATACAAGCTTAGCATTTCGCACACAATCATAGTTTCAAGCACATAGATTCAAGCATTCGCATATAGTCTGAGCATGACGTTCATAACATAAGCTTCAAGTATATAGTTTAAGCTTCTAGTTTGTAGCATAAGCATCAATCGTATAGCTTTAAGTTTCTAGTTTGTAGCATAAGCATCAAGCCTCAAGTTTAAGCATTTAGTTTCTAGCATAAGCATCAAGCATATAGTTTCAAGCTTCTAATTTGTAGCATAAGCATCAAGCCTCAAGTTTAAGCATCTAGTTTGTAGCATAAGCACTAATCATATAGTTTCACGCTTCTAGTTTGTAGCATGAGCATCAAGTTTAAACATCAAGTATATAGCTTCTCAAAAATAATAGTTTCCAAGCATAAGCTTTATTATAAGTATCATGATTATGTTTGAAAGCATAAAATAACATTTCAATAATTTATTAAAATGTTTAACATGATTCTCAGTCCTGAAGTAAAACAAATAAGTTTGAAAAGGGACAAATGAACTTACCTTGTGTTTGTAGTGGTTGACTAAGTAAAAATACTAGAATGCACGCGCTCTTTGTTTGTGCATGTTGTGATGTTCACGATCCTGTATTGATTTCATAATATTTGTAGCTTATAATTATATGTTATAGTGACTTGTGTGCATGTACGTGTTACCCCTAGAGTTGGCTAACACTTGTGAGTCTTGATCTTTATTCGGCCCCGGTTTGTTTGATCCAGTTTATGTTAATGATCTATCCATTCAAATTAAGTTTAGCTTTTTCGATTAGGTTTTATCATTAGACTTGATGTGAACCTTATTATGGTGTAAAATCTTGAACTCTCATAGTTCATATCTATAAAACTCATGTTTTAGTTTAAAGATTACCAATCTTCCCACTTTATAAGAATTTGAATACATGTTTTCTTAGTTAACCAATAACCATAACATTATTCTTGTAAAACTTAAAGTTTTAAGTGTTATGAGTCTATTAGATTGTACTTCTAATCAAGTGGGCCGAATTAGGGGGCTTTGGGCCAAAGGCTCCTAAGTGAATCCAATAGGTAACCATGATGTGTGGACCAAACCATTGGGCTACATCTAATTGGGCCGAGGAAGCAAGAGTTGGACCATAGTCCTCACATGGCCCGGATCAAATTCCATGACTAAACCGATGGTATGGGCTAAATAAATGGGGTTGGGCCGAAGTGACTATCCTGGGCCGAAGATGTCTTATGGACCTTAGGAAAGTTTCATGGGCCCCTTGTTTGAAAGAAATTAGGTCTGAATTGGGATTTTGGTCGACTGCTCGAGTTGACTACAGGTCAGCGAACCTTTAATGTTTCTTTGAGACTAGGTTCGGTGGCTGTAGGGGTTCGGCTAATGCCCAGGTTCGCCGAAGGTTCGGCCCGAGATTGAGTTATGGTTCGTCTCCAAGGTCGAAGGCTCATAGGTTCGGTGGGGTTAATAGGTTCGTGGTTAAGGGTTTCACCCAAAAGGTTCGTGGATCCCTGGTTCCAACAAGGTTCGGCTTCCAAGGGTTCGTGGCATGAGCATGGGTTCGGCTATCATACAGGTTCAAGCGAGGGTTGCTTGGAAAGGTTCGTGGCTGGTGCATGAACTTCAGCTGGGTATAGGTTTATCTAAAGGATGAAGGTTTGTGGCTCTCCGCTGGTTCGGCTGTTGTCCACGTTCTCCCCTGAAGCCCTTGGTCCATAGCTTCGGCTAGGGTTATCCCAGCCACGCAAGGTTCGCATCTCGCAGGTGAGGTTCGGCCGATAGCCATCTTGCGAACCTGTTACAACATCTTCTTCCTCGTCGAGCTTAGGATGATTGTAGTGCTATGCTAAGATCAATCCTATGCAAAGGTTAACTCTCGAGAGTGTTAAGAGGTATATATGAGAGTGCTAAACCGGTTTAGGGTTTTAGAATGATCAAGGGTAAGAAACCCTAATTTTCGTGTGGTTCAAAGCTTTGTACCTCAAAATTGGCTGGGTAAATCCACATATCGGTTGTACTTTATGATAGAAGAGCTCGAGATCTTCGCGTGGACACCAAGAACACCAAAATCCACTAAGAAATGAGAGAGTTATGATGCTTGGAAGTTGAGATTTTTAGAGGGAGAGAGAGATGAACGGAAATTCTTTTTAGAGAGAGAGTGGGAATGCAAGAAATGAGTTGGTTGGCTTCATTTGGTGTTTAAATACCCCGAGGGTATTCGGGTTCGTTTCAGTTGCTCGGTTCGCGTTTTCGTCACGTTTCCGGATTATTACGCGCGTGTTTGTAATTTAAATAAAATAATTTATTTGAGGATGTTTAAAATGTGATTATTATTATTAGCAATTATTTTAAATGTCGTATTCCTTAATTTATTTATCGAAAATTATTATTTTTAAACGTTTTGTTAATTCTTTCGCGGTTGTACGTATTTTAATTTAAAATAGTTTCATTTTAATTTATTTCTGATGAGTTTCAAAATTGTAAAACATGAAATATTATATTTCCTTAAGTTTATTATCATTCGTATCGTTTTCGTTTCGTCAGATCGCGTCGCCATCGCGCGTATTTGTTCGAATCGTCATTCGAACGAACACGACGATGGTTTGGCTTTCCAACTTTTGTTTTCTACTTTTCAGTCATTATTTCAGTACATTAAACTCTCAGAATTATTCGTACAGATCGTCACCTATACGAATAACTCGTCGATTTAGCATTCCGTAACAACAACCGTTGGGTTTTGTTTTGTTTAACCTCACATACGTTTACACATAATAGCATAAAATCAAGTATCTGTGTTTCAATTCTGTGTTGTCTTATTTGTTTCTGACTGTTAAACCCTAAGGTTTTAATCAGGTTTCAGACAATCGCATAATAGTTTCGTGTTAAGCATTATGTATCAATAGCATAAACATAGTATCACGTAATGTGTACGTGAGTTACTGTGCAAGTAAACTTAGGTCCGCGCTTTGAGTTCCATCGAACCTTAACAATCGGAATACGGCTTCGCCTCAGTTTCTTGACTTTGCGATCCATAATTTCCAAAGGTTCTTCGACAAAGTGTAAGTGTTCATCCAATTGAATTTCTTCAACTGGTATGATAAGAGTTTCATCAGCAAGGCATTTCTTGAAGTTTGAGACGTGAAACACGTCGTGTACACCACTAAGTTCATCTGGTAAGCTTAATCTGTACACCACAAGACTAATACGTTCGATGATTTCGAACGGTCCCACGTACCGTGGTGTTAGTTTGCCTTTCTTTGCAAAACGAACTACACCTTTCCATGGGGATACCTTTAGCATAACACGGTCTCCCACTTGGAATTCCAACGGCTTGGCCGTTTATCGGCATAGCTCTTTTGTCTGCTTCGTGTTGCTTGTAGTCTTTGTTGTATCTGTGCAATTTTGTCTGTAGTTTCTTGTATAAGTTCTGGCCAGGTGATACGATTATCTCCCACTTCAGACCAACAAATCGGCGATCGACACTTGCGACCATAGAGAGCCTCGAACGGTGCACATCCGATGCTACTATGATAACTATTATTGTAGAAGAATTCGATCAGTGGCAAATGAGAGTCCTAATTACCACCAAAGTCTAGAACATAAGTCCTTAACATGTCCTCCAGGGTCTGTATAGTACGTTCGCTTTGACCATCCGTTTGTGGATGATAAGATGTACTCAAGTTTAATTGCGTCCCCATAGATTTCTGTAATGATTTCCAGAACCTGGATGTGAATCTGCTATCATGATCTGAGATGATAGACAATGGCACACCATGGCGTACCACTATCTCGTTGATGTAGAGCTTTGCTAGTTTATCCATCGTGTACGTTTCTCGCATCGGTAAGAAGTGAGCAGATTTGGTTAATCGATCAACGATAACCCAAATAGTGTCATGTCCACTGGAAGTGCGGGGTAGCTTAGTAACAAAGTCCATAGCTATCTGTTTCCACTTCCAAAGTGAAATTTCAGGCTGTTCCAGTAAACCTGACGGTTTCTGGTGTTCCGCCTTCACTTTAGCACAAGTGAGACATCGACCAACATACTCAGCTATGTCTTTCTTCATACCCGGCCACCAATAATACGCGCGTAATTCTTGGTACATTTTATCAGTGTCGGGATGCACAGAGTACTTGGTCTTGTGTGCTTCATCAAAAATAAGTTTCCTCAATTCATTCACTGCAGGAATCCACACACGATCCTTGTAGTAGATGATTCCATCGGGCTTTGTTTCCAAATGTTTCTTCACTCCGCAATCAAGTTCTTTCTTCAGGTTCTCACGTTCAACAACCTCTTGTTGTGCTTGCATAATGTTATCGTGTAAGCTTGTCTGCACAGTCATTCCCATTACTCTGACGCGCAAGGGTTTGACCCGTTCTTTCCTACTCAAGGCATCAGCTACAACGTTTGCCTTGCCCGGATGATACTTGATTACACAGTCGTAATCGTTCAAAAGCTCAACCCAACGTCACTGTCGCATGTTGAGTTCCTTCTGATCAAATATGTGTTGCAGACTTTTGTGATCAGTAAATATGGTACACTTGGTGCCATATAAGTAATGTCTCCAGATCTTTAAAGCAAATATCACAGCTCCCAGTTCCAGATCATGAGTAGTGTAATTCTTCTCATGAATCTTCAGTTGTCTTGAGGCATACGCAATAACTTTGTCTCGCTGCATCAACACACAGCCAAGTCCCTGATGGGATGTATCACAGTACACTACAAAGTCATCACAACCGTCTAGGTGAGATAAGATCGGAGCATCACATAGATTTTGCTTCAAAGTCTGAAAGGCTTCTTCTTGCTTTTGCTCCCAAACAAACGGCTCGCTTTTCTGTGTTAGCTTTGTAAGTGGCAGGGCTATCTTAGAAAAGTTCGAGATGAACCTTCTGTAATAACCTGCTAAGCCTAGAAAAAAACGTATCTCCGTCGGTGTCTTCGGAGTGTCCCAATCCTTTATTGCTTCGATATTGGCAGGATCAACATGAATTCCCTCACTGTTAACTACGTGACCCAGGAATTGAACCTCCTTTAACCAAAATTCACATTTAGAGAATTTGGCATAGAGCTTCTCTTCCTTTAACAATTCCAAGATCGTTCTAAGATGTTGCTCATGTTCTGCTTTGCTTTTAGAATAGATCAATATGTCATCAATGAAAACAATAACAAATTGATCTAAGTACGGCTTACACACTTGGTTCATGAGATTCATGAAAACCGCAGGTGCATTCGTCAGCCCAAAAGGCATCACCATAAACTCGTAATGCCCGTATCTGGTACGAAACGCCGTCTTGGGTATGTCTTCATCTTGTACTTTGAGCTGGTGGTATCCGGACCGCAGATCGATCTTCGAGAAGTACTGAGCTCCTTGCAATTGATCAAACAAATCATCAATCCTCGGTAGTGGATACCGATTCTTGATGGTTAGTTTGTTTAACTCCCTGTAGTCTATGCACATACGAAAGGATCCATCCTTCTTTTTCACAAACAAAACCGGAGCTCCCCAAGGTGAGTAGTTCGGTCGGATGAAACCTTTGTCAAGTAGCTCCTGTAGTTGGTTAGATAATTCCTGCATCTCCGACGGTGCTAACATGTAAGGAGATTTAGCAACAGGTGTTGCTCCAGGAATCAGATTAATACGAAACTCTACCGGTCGCACAGGTGGCAAACCAGGTAGATCTTCAGGAAACACTTCAGGGTATTCCTTTACTATCGGCACGTCTTATATCGTTTTCTTGTCTTTTTCTTTCTCCACCACTTGAGCCAAGAAAGCTATGCATTTCTTTTGTAGACACTTACACGCTTTTATGCAAGATATGATCGTTACGCTTCGCTTTGCTTGATCCCCACGAACTTCCAATACCCGATCATTCGCCACTGGAATCCTAAGTAGCTTCTCGGAACACATGACTTCAACTTTATTGAGTGATAGCCAGTCCATCCCCACGATGATGTCGAAACTGCTCAACTCCATCGGTAACAAGTTGATGGTAAATGTGTGATCTGTGAGTGTAAGTGGGCAGTTACTAAGTATAGTGCTAACTGTAATTTGTTTCCCATTCGCTACTTCGATAATGTAAGGGGAGTCTAAAGTTTCCTCAGTAAGACTAAGTTGTCGTGCAAAATCATATGAAATAAAACTCTGGTCTGCACCAGTGTCAAACAGTATAGATGCATAAGAGTCATGTAAAAGAAATGTACCAGTGACCACATTAGGGTCTTGGCGTGCAGCATTGGCTCCAATAACAAAAGCTCGTCCTCGAGGTGCTTGTGCTGCTTGTTGCACTCTCTTTGGACAGTCTCGGGATAAATGACCCATTTCCCCACAGTTGTAGCATCCCCTGTTGTTGTTGTTGTTGTTGCTGTTGCCTGGTGGTGGTGGTGGAGGTAGTGCTCTGGCAGCAGTGTTGGTAGCTTGCATTGTAGCAAAGCGGCAGTTTGCAACCCAGTGGCCAAATCGACCACAGTTAGTGCACTTCCTACATTGTGCAGTAGGATGATGATGATACTTGCAATGTGTGCACTAAGGATGCACTCCTGAATAGTTCTTGAGTGCAGGGTTGACAGATGCTGCAGGAGCTTTCCTCAGAGGAGTAACCGCCGCATAGTTCTTAATGACCTTTTGCTTCTTCTTTTGGTGATACTTAGGCTTCCTTGTTGTTGCTTCCTTAGCTTTCCCTGTGTCATCTTTCAGGACTCCTGACTTTACCATCACACCTGTAAGTTTAGCTGAAAGAGCAATGGCTGACTCCAAAGAAGCAGGATTTGCAGCCAACACAATACTCTGTATGTAGGAGGGTAATCCAACTATATATCTATCAATCAGCTTCTCCAGTGTAGGCACCATCCCTGGCACCAAAGCTACAAGTTCGTGATAGCGGGTGGTGAAAATCATGTGATCAGCTCCCTTCATTACATGGTTAGAGAGCTCAACTTCTAGTTTCTGGTTCATGTTTCGGACAGAATTCGTTCCTCAGAAGAAGTTTGAACTCTGCCCAAGGCATTGCCATTGCTTCATCCCTTCCTCGGGCTTTGATCTGAGAATTCCACCATGTCAAAGCTCGCTTACTAGATGACCCAGCTACATAGCGAACTTTATGGTGTTCCGGACAACTGCTTATGTCCAAGGTATTCTCCATTTTCTCCAGCCATTGGATCAGTCCAACGGCTCCTTCCACACCAGTAAAGCTTGGTGGCTTGCATCCTACAAAGTATTTGCAGGAGCAGTCTGAAGTATGGCCAGAATTGTTGCCATGTCCCTGAATTCGGTTTATCATCTCTGGGATGACATCTTTCAGTTGACTCGTCAGTTGGGTGCTCAGAAGTGTCACCAAAGCGATAGTGGCAGGATCAATAACTGAACCCGCATTCGGGTTCGGAGGAGGGTTTAGAGGAGGTGGCGGTGGTGAATCTGGTGGTGATGGTGTCGATGAGTGAGGTGCAGAAGTCTGTGTAGTAGGTATCGGAGTCAGTTGTCTTCTAGGCGGCATTATGATCATAACCAAAAGAATTTGGATAGTGCAGTGATCGAGTGCAGAAGACACAATGCAACTTAAGTCTTATGCTCTGTACATGAGGGTCCCTAAGTTATAGTCTAGGCCAAACCGTTAAAGTAAATGACCTATTATTCTCTATAACCTTTAGCTCTAATACCAATCTGTCACACCCCGAGCCTGCGGGACGGATCGACTTCCCCGCCGGGCGGAATGTTCTCGGGGCGCGATATCGTGAGTGATAATCGTGATGATCAGATTGTTTACATAGCATCAATGTTAAGAATAACTAAAGCACAATCAAGCATTAAACTAGGATTACAAAGTTAAATTACACTATCAATGTTCAGTAATTTAACTCGGTAACCTATCAAAAGAATCAAGTGTTTTCTGTCTTGTAACTGTACAAGACATTCAAAAGTGATTCGTAAGAATAACCAAATATGTGCTTCCAAAATCAACTAGGTCCTCTATCTGGGCAGCCTAGTATGCAATCCAAAAGCCTTAGCTTAAACCTGTTCATCACCTGAGCAAGCATGTAAGAAAACAAAGTCAACACAAAGGTTGGTGAGTTCATAAAGTTTATGAGTTTAAAAATAGCTTTAGCAAACCTCTTTCGGTATAACCTTAACCGCATTAACTTCACATGTAATATCCTGATCGGTATGCTTATATATAGGGCATACCCCTGAGTCGAGCTTACAACCCGCCCAGACGCCGTCCCACCACATACTAATCCGCATATGACACTGTTGTTAATAATAACTAAGCATTTTACCTACCATTCAACCCGTCTTCATCATAGCTTTAGTTTAATGTTTCAAAGTTTACAAGTCTATAGCATTCATATGTATTAGCTTCAATGTAAGTTTAACAAGCATCATAGTTTTCACACATCATAGTTCCAGTCATAGAATTCAGCCCACCAGAACCACTACCAGAAGACACAGCTGTAACAGGAGTAGCATCCAAAGTAATCTTTGACGAATCATAGACAACAATAGCTCCAGTCATAGAATTCAGCCCACCAGAACCACTAACACCACCTATATCACCATCATTCTCTTCATCATCACCATTAGTATTTAAGCTTGGATGTTCATCAACATCAGAATCACCAAAATCCACCTTCTCATCTTCTTCTTCCTCTTCCTCCATATTAACAAACACTTTCTCAGCATCAAAAGCTTCAGCCTAAGAATCTTTGACTTTCATTTCATCAATCTTCTGCCTCAAATCTCTATTCTCATTCTGTAGTTCAGCAATATCAACATTCTGAATATCAATCATAGACTCCAACGAAGCAATTCTTTCATTCAACACCTTCTTTTCAGTCACATCTTCTCTCCACTTCATAAGCTGAGCAATCTAAATTCTCATCTCATCTAACTCACTGGTTCGTGACGAAGATGGTTGATCAGCTTTGACTTTCTCTTTTTCCATCTTGTATAGATCAAACTCTTTCGACAACATAGAAATTCTTCTGCTAAGCTCAGAATCATCTTAATCCACAGTGAAATTCAGATCCAAATCCTCTAAATTTCCAAATAAAGTATCTTCTCTGGAAGTAGAAGCCGGATGAAATGAAGTTTCTAGAAATGATGTTGTCACTGTAGTAGCATCCATGAAAGAAGGAGCAAAAGTAGTTACATTCACAAACTCTGGAATTTGTATAACTGAAGCTGGTGTAGAAATATGAACCGTAGCAGAAACTGGAGTAGATGTAACAACAGAAACAAATGGAGAAGAAGAAACTGTAGAAGTAACAGCAGATGAAGATACAATGACCTTATGAGCTTTAGCCTTATTCTTTGTTGGACCTTTAGCCATCCTATTTCTTTTCTTAGGCTTTGATGACTCAGGCTCTTCAGCAATAAAACTAGGATCATCTGCCTCTTCTCGAGCCTCTTCAGTCTGTTTAGCAAATTTCTTCTTCAACCTCCTGATCATACAATTTCCAATCTGAACTGTCTCAAACTCAGACTCTGTATAAGTAGACTCTTCACCTTCATCTTCAACCTCAGCATCAATGTTAAGAATAACTAAAGCACAATCAAGCATTAAACTAGGATTACAAAGTTAGATTACAATATTAATGTTCAGTAATTTAACTCGGTAAACGTATCAAAAGAATCAAGTGTTTTCTATCTTGTAACTGTACAAGACATTCAAAAGTGATTCGTAAGAATAACAAAATATGTGCTTCCAAAATCAACTAGGTCCTCTATTTGGGCAGCCTAGTATGCATTACAAAAGCCTTAGCTTAAACCTGTTCATCACCTGAGCAAGCATGTAAGAAAACAAAGTCAACACAAAGGTTGGTGAGTTCATAAAGTTTATAAGTTTAAAAATAGCTTTAGCAAACCTCTTTCGGTAAAACCTTAACCTCATTAACTCCACATGTAATATCCTGATCGGTATGCTTATATATAGGGCATACCCCTGACTCGAGCCTACAACCCGCCCAGACGCCGTCCCACCACATACTAATCCGTATATGACATTGTTGTTAATAATAACTAAGCATTTTACCTACCATTCAACCCGTCTTCATCATAGCTTTAGTATACTGTTTCAAAGTTTATAAGTCTATAGCATTCATATGTATTAGCTTCAATGTAAGTTTAACAAGCATCATAGTTTTCACACATCATAGTTCATCTTTCACTAATCTCATGCGTGGGAACAAGCCCTGCTCTAGCAGAAGTTTAGCAATTACGTAGCCCACAGCTAGATACAAGCCCTGCTCTAGTAGAAGTTTAGCAATTACGTATCTCATGAATTAGTTAAGCTTAGTATCCCAATAGTCTAGCAATTACGTGTCTCCTATACAAGATACAAGCCCTGTTCTAGCAGAAGTTTAGCAATTACATATCTCATACATAGACACAAGCCATGCATACACAAATAGTTTAGCATTTACATATCTCATATAAACAAACACAAGCCCTGTTCTAGCAGAAGTTTAGCAATTACGTGTCTCTTATATAGATAACACCTTAGCATCGTCATATTTTAGCTTTCACGTATCTCAATGCATGGGTACAAGCCCTGCTATAGCAGAAGTTTAGCAATTACGTAGCCCATGATTAGATACAAGCTTAGCATTTCGCACACAATCATAGTTTCAAGCACATAGATTCAAGCATTCGCATATAGTCTGAGCATGACGTTCATAACATAAGCTTCAAGTATATAGTTTAAGCTTCTAGTTTGTAGCATAAGCATCAATCGTATAGCTTTAAGTTTCTAGTTTGTAGCATAAGCATCAAGCCTCAAGTTTAAGCATTTAGTTTCTAGCATAAGCATCAAGCATATAGTTTCAAGCTTCTAATTTGTAGCATAAGCATCAAGCCTCAAGTTTAAGCATCTAGTTTGTAGCATAAGCACTAATCATATAGTTTCACGCTTCTAGTTTGTAGCATGAGCATCAAGTTTAAACATCAAGTATATAGCTTCTCAAAAATAATAGTTTCCAAGCATAAGCTTTATTATAAGTATCATGATTATGTTTGAAAGCATAAAATAACATTTCAATAATTTATTAAAATGTTTAACATGATTCTCAGTCCTGAAGTAAAACAAATAAGTTTGAAAAGGGACAAATGAACTTACCTTGTGTTTGTAGTGGTTGACTAAGTAAAAATACTAGAATGCACGCGCTCTTTGTTTGTGCATGTTGTGATGTTCACGATCCTGTATTGATTTCATAATATTTGTAGCTTATAAGTATATGTTATAGTGACTTGTGTGCATGTACGTGTTACCCCTAGAGTTGGCTAACACTTGTGAGTCTTGATCTTTATTCGGCCCCGGTTTGTTAGATCCAGTTTATGTTAATGATCTATCCATTCAAATTAAGTTTAGCTTTTTCGATTAGGTTTTATCATTAGACTTGATGTGAACCTTATTATGGTGTAAAATCTTGAACTCTCATAGTTCATATCTATAAAACTCATGTTTTAGTTTAAAGATTACCAATCTTCCCACTTTATAAGAATTTGAATACATGTTTTCTTAGTTAACCAATAACCATAACATTATTCTTGTAAAACTTAAAGTTTTAAGTGTTATGAGTCTATTAGATTGTACTTCTAATCAAGTGGGCCGAATTAGGGGGCTTTGGGCCAAAGGCTCCTAAGTGAATCCAATAGGTAACCATGATGTGTGGACCAAACCATTGGGCTACATCTAATTGGGCCGAGGAAGCAAGAGTTGGACCATAGTCCTCACATGGCCCGGATCAAATTCCATGACTAAACCGATGGTATGGGCTAAATAAATGGGGTTGGGCCGAAGTGACTATCCTGGGCCGAAGATGTCTTATGGACCTTAGGAAAGTTTCATGGGCCCCTTGTTTGAAAGAAATTAGGTCTGAATTGGGATTTTGGTCGACTGCTCGAGTTGACTACAGGTCAGCGAACCTTTAATGTTTCTTTGAGACTAGGTTCGGTGGCTGTAGGGGTTCGGCTAATGCCCAGGTTCGCCGAAGGTTCGGCCCGAGATTGAGTTATGGTTCGTCTCCAAGGTCGAAGGCTCATAGGTTCGGTGGGGTTAATAGGTTCGTGGTTAAGGGTTTCACCCAAAAGGTTCGTGGATCCCTGGTTCCAACAAGGTTCGGCTTCCAAGGGTTCGTGGCATGAGCATGGGTTCGGCTATCATACAGGTTCAAGCGAGGGTTGCTTGGAAAGGTTCGTGGCTGGTGCATGAACTTCAGCTGGGTATGGGTTCATCTAAAGGATGAAGGTTTGTGGCTCTCCGCTGGTTCGGCTGTTGTCCACGTTCTCCCCTGAAGCCCTTGGTCCATAGCTTCGGCTAGGGTTATCCCAGCCACGCAAGGTTCGCATCTCGCAGGTGAGGTTCGGCCGATAGCCATCTTGCGAACCTGTTACAACATCTTCTTCCTCGTCGAGCTTAGGATGATTGTAGTGCTATGCTAAGATCAATCCTATGCAAAGGTTAACTCTCGAGAGTGTTAAGAGGTATATATGAGAGTGCTAAACCGGTTTAGGGTTTTAGAATGATCAAGGGTAAGAAACCCTAATTTTCGTGTGGTTCAAAGCTTTGTACCTCAAAATTGGCTGGGTAAATCCACATATCGGTTGTACTTTATGATAGAAGAGCTCGAGATCTTCGCGTGGACACCAAGAACACCAAAATCCACTAAGAAATGAGAGAGTTATGATGCTTGGAAGTTGAGATTTTTAGAGGGAGAGAGAGATGAACGGAAATTCTTTTTAGAGAGAGAGTGGGAATGCAAGAAATGAGTTGGTTGGCTTCATTTGGTGTTTAAATACCCCGAGGGTATTCGGGTTCGTTTCAGTTGCTCGGTTCGCGTTTTCGTCACGTTTCCGGATTATTACGCGCGTGTTTGTAATTTAAATAAAATAATTTATTTGAGGATGTTTAAAATGTGATTATTATTATTAGCAATTATTTTAAATGTCGTATTCCTTAATTTATTTATCGAAAATTATTATTTTTAAACGTTTTGTTAATTCTTTCGCGGTTGTACGTATTTTAATTTAAAATAGTTTCCTTTTAATTTATTTCTGATGAGTTTCAAAATTGTAAAACAGGAAATATTATATTTCCTTAAGTTTATTATCGTTCGTATCGTTTTCGTTTCGTCAGATCGCGTCGCCATCGCGCGTAATCGTTCGAATCGTCATTCGAACGAACACGACGATGGTTTGGCTTTCCAACTTTTGTTTTCTACTTTTCAGTCATTATTTCAGTACATTAAACTCTCAGAATTATTCGTACAGATCGTCACCTATACGAATAACTCGTCGGTTTAGCATTCCGTAACAACGGTTGGGTTTTGTTTTGTTTAACCTCACATACGTTTACACATAATAGCATCAAATCAAGTATCTGTGTTTCAATTCCGTGTTGTCTGATTTGTTTCTGACTGTTAAATCCTAAGGTTTTAATCAGGTTTCAGACAATCGCATAATAGCTTCGTGTTAAGCATTATGTATCAATAGCGTAAACATAGTATCACGTAATGTGTACCTGAGTTACTGTGCAAGTTACTGTAGCGATCGCTGTTCCGGCAACGTGTTCGGCACTGATGTTACACTATTGATCTGGAAATACAACTTGAAGAGGCACCATTGTAGTAGGGGTTACACTTGGTCCTTGAGATTGAGCTTGTCTTGGTTGTTGTGATCGGGAAGACTGATATTGTGCTTTCCTTGGCTGTTGTCTTGGAGGAGGAGGAGGTGGTGGTTGTGGTTGGTCATCATCATCATCATCATCAAATACTTCAGTATCAGATCCAGAATCTGCATGCCTCCATGCATCATCCTCAGGAGCTATATAATTAGCCCTGGCATAGTGACCAACTAAACCTTTCTCCAACACAACATCTCCACTCTTCTGATACACCCTGACCTGACCAAGACTTGAGTCAGTCATGTGTTTGAGCTTGAGAAGATCCGAAGAATCTCTAGGCAACATCTGCTCTGGCAGTCTCTCATCAATCAACATCTGAACAAACCGAGGATACATATAGAATCGATCCTTAGCTTTGGTGATATTATCAGACATATATCTGAATATCATTACAGAGAAATTGAACGGTTTGTTCAAGATCAATGCTACCATAGCCGATCACATCAAATCTCTGAGCTCATCAAAAGTACCCTTCCTCACACTTAGGTAGTGTAGCAATACATGAGCAAGAAGCTCGTATTATAGAGGAAGTTTGCCTTTTTTGATTGAAGTCACATTGTAGACTCCAAAATATCTAATCCGCAGGAAAGAGCCTTTGATGCACCTCTCTGGTATAAGTGTCATACCAGCAGGCTCTCCTCCAAACTGTAACATCCGTCTGATGTCAGCTTCGGTAATATGAATTGCTTGTCCAAGCACATTCGCCTCTATCACATACTCCTCATCAACACTAATCAATCTGGCATATTCCCAGAAACTCTGTACATGTGATCGATAAATCTGGCATGAGTTGGAGATGGCATGATAAATCCTTGACCGTCTAAGAAACTCGATCATTGGTCTAAAGTCTTTGCCACTCCTGGTAGTAGGATCCAAATAAGTACACAGGTTGTGCTTGTCTCCGAAGGTAAGATTCGCCATTTCTACAATCAGAAAGAAAACAAAATTAAAACAAAATTTAAAAAAATTAGAAAATCAAAAAAATTTCGAAGTGTTGAACTAGCGAACCTCCCCAGAGACGAACCTAAGTCTAGATGAACATGTTGTTCAGAAAAACCTATTCAACTGAACGAACCTTCTGATGAACGAACCTTGAATGAACAAACCTTCAATGAACGAACCTTCATTGAACGAACCTGTTGGTCAAACGAACCTTGACCAATAAGGTTTGGTTCTTCTGAAATTCAGAGATTCGCCACGAACCTATCAGGTTCAGACAAACCTTCAAGATCCAGCAAATCTTAGTTCAACCAGCGAACCTTGTTCATCCACCGAACCTTGTTCATCCAACTTGAAAATCAAATTTTCAAATCTTCGAATTAGATGAAAAAATTTATATCCCAAGATTCGTAACACCACGATGAACAACTTTAATAAAAACAATTTGTTCCAAAAACTAATTTTAATAGATTTTGACTCAACAAAACAGGTTCGACTTAAACTTCCTAAAAACCAGTCATATCTCCTAATTCAGCCGGTCAAATTCCAAGATCTGTACCTAAAAATGATCACAATCTGATTTCGAATCTAATGATGTAAAGTAAAAAATTCGGAGATCCTTGATCGAAAATCGAAAAATTCCAACTTGCAGGTTCGTGTCTGAGATTAGATGAAAGTGACGAACGTTTTTCACGAACCTAGTATTTATATGCGAACCTTTTTGACGAACCTCTCAGGCGAACCTATCCAAAAACCTATTGGACGAACCTGTTGGACGAACCTCTTAGGCGAACCAATTGGACGAACCTATCCAACGAATCAATTGGACGAACCTATTCGACAAAGCTATTAAACGAACCTGTTTGACGAACCTGTTCAACGAACCTCTTCACAAACCTTTTCAGGCGAACCTTTTGAAAAATTTGATTTTTATTTTAGATTTCAAAACAAACCAATGTTTTAATGTTTCAAAGTTAAAACAAATAATCAAAACTTATTGATTTAACATTAGATAAAAACAAAAATCTTTTTGTAATTTTTCAAATTTTTTAGAACAAATAAACTACAAATTTAACAAATCTAACTAAAATAACAAAAACAATCACATCTTTTTGTTTGAGAAAGATCCAGACATGAGATCATATTGTTATACAATTATCAACACATCTGATTGATTTAATGAATATATTTATCAGCAAATTTCAATTCAAAGATGATTGTCAGTATATTTATCCTCTTTAAGTTTAATTACTTAGTTAAGATGTCAATTAAAACAAAAATATCAAATACCTTATAATAGTCATTTACTTGAACACATCTCGGTTTGTGAATAACTAATCAAACACAAATGTTCTTGAAACTAATTACTTCACTTTTAAACTAGCTTGATCTTGTAAAAATAAAGAAGAATTTCTTTTTAAAATAACAAAGTAGAAAATAATTTGAATTTGTTCAAAATCTTGGAATCAAGGTTGATACTTACGTATTCTCAGATGATCCAGATAATGAACTAAAAAATAGTTTAAGATTAAGCTTTTAACAATCAGATCGATATTTTCATATACGCAGAGATTGTCCAAATCTTAATCAGAATCAAGAAAAAAAATTTGAATCATTTAAAGCTATAACAATCAGGTCCATACGTAAGTATACGCAAAGAATGTTTCAGCTTTAAACTAAAATAAAAGAAAAAACAAAATTAGAATTTCTTTTGAAAATTAAACACATGATCAAAACTAGTAATTTGACTTTTTGTTCAAAAAACATTTTTGTAAGAATTATTACCACTCATTCAGGACAAAACTAAGTACTGCATTCTAAGCATCTGTTTCGTATAAAGCATAATCAAACTTTTGTCTAATTTCATCTTAACTAAGTTATAAACCTAGTAACACATCATACTTAGTAATTGTAACTGCTCTTTATGTTTAAGTTCTTGTATGACACAAATGTGTTTCAATTGCAAACAATGTGCTATCATTTCTCACTTGGTCGAATCAATTTCTCAGAATTTTAAAATTTTTTAATGTTTTTGTGTTTTTGGTTTTTCAAATGTTTTTGTATTCAACATTTTCTCCTCCTAAAAACTAAAACACAAAACAACAAAAATTAAAATATCTGATGTTAATTCAATAAAAATTGATTATAAAGGAATTTGATTTTTAATTACCTCACCCATGACTCGAATTCCATTTAGTTTGAGCAAATACTCAAAACGGTTTTTGTCAAAGGCCTTGATGAGAAGGTTTGCTCTTTGCTTTTTGGTATTTATCTTCACCACATCAATAGGTTTCTTTTCATAGCAATCACGTATGAAATGAAACCTAATATCAATGAGTTTGGAGCGTGAATGATACACAGGATTCTTAGTGATAGCAATAGCAGCCTCGTTATCAACATGAATCGGGGTAGTCAGAAAATTCAAACCGTAGCTTCTCATCTGTTGTTGTATCCAGAAGACTTGCGAACAACAACTGGCAGCCGCTACATACTCAGCCTCACAGGTAGAAGTAGCAACAGATGTCTGCTTTTTGCACTGCCAAGAAACTAACCGCTCCCCCAAAAATTGTGCACCTCCAGTTGTGGATTTCGCATCAGTCTTGCATCCTCCATAGTTAGAATCACTATAGGCATTGAAGGAAAAGTTATCATCCTTTGGATACCACAGACCGGTGTCTGGTGTACCCTTCAGATAACGAAGAATTCTCCTGACTGCTATCAGATGTGACACTTTAGGTTTTGATTGATATCGAGCACAAATACTTGTAGCAAATACAATATCTGCCCTTGAGGCAGTAAAGTACATCAAACTTCCATTCATTCCACGATACAAAGTAGCATCAATTAGCTCCCCCTTAATATCATGCTCAATCCCGTGATTGGGCTAAATGGGCGTGGAAATGGGTTTAGAATCAAGCATGCTAAACCGTTTTAGCACATCTTGAATGTATTTTGTCTGATGAATAAAAATTCCATCATCAGTCTGATCAATTTGTAAACCCAAGAAAAATTTGATGTCAAACATGGGACTCATTTCGAATTTCTCAATCATAACCTCCTTAAACTCCAAACACAGTTGTTCATCGGTAGATCCAAAGATGATGTCATCTACATAAATCTGAACAAGAATAATATCTTTGCCCTTTTCCTGATAAAACAATGATTTGTCAATCTGACCCTATTGAACCCGTGTTCAATAAGGTGAGTCGATAAGGTCTCATACCAGGCACGTGGAGCCTGATGTAGACCATACAGCGCTTTGTCGAGGATGTAAACCTGATCCCGGTGGATAGGATCCTCAAAGCCCGGTGGCTGACAAACGTACACTGTTTCCTTCAAGACCCATAGAGAAATGCAGACTTGACATCCAACTGAAAACCTTTGAATTTCTTATGGGCAGCAAAAGCCAGAAATAGTCGAATTGCTTCTAGCCGCGCCACTGGTGCAAACACTTCATCGTAATCAATCCCTTCGACTTGTTTGAAACCTTGAACCACTAAATGTGCTTTGTTCCGAACAATTACGCCTCAATCATCTCTTTTGCACTTTAACACCCATCTAGTGCCAATTTCTTCTCTCCCTTTGGCAAATCAACTAGATGCCAAACACCCAACTTCTAAAACTGATTCAGCTCCTCTTGCATGGCCTCCACCCAGGCAGGCTCACGCAAGGCTTCAGTAACAGATTTTGGCTCAATCTGAGGAATGAATGCAGAATGCATCCAAAGCTCTTGAGTTCCATGAGTTCTTTCTAACTCAACATACAAACTCTCCTCGTTTGTAACTTGACGTCTTGTCTGTAACCAAGCAGATGGATTTCCAATGATCTGTTCAACAGGATGATTTACATGTACTCTAGTGACAGGCACTTGCGGAACTCCAACATTATGATCAAGATTTGTGATATTCTGATCGAAATCTTGATCATGAGAAACAACATCTTCAAAAACATCCTGATCATCATCAGATGACCAATCATAATTAGTTGCTCCTGAAATGCCTTCCTCAGGTGGATGATTATTTTCAGCTTGATGAGAAATACCTTGATCCTCAGAATTCTGCAAATCATATAACATTTGCAAGGTTATTTCATCATAAGTAACATTTGGAGACAAATTAAAAGACTCAAAAAGTTTATCATAATCAAAAAGCCAATTTGGTCCTTTGCCATCAGGTATAGGTGTATGTCTTTGAACATCCACATTATACCATAATTCCACAACACCTGTGCATTTGTTAAACACACGTTTGTTGGGAAGACTGTACCCAAGAAAGAAACCTTCTTCAACTTTGGAGTTGAATTTTGCATCTTTCTTAAGCATGGTACAAGGAGCCCCGAAAGGTTCCAAGTGTTCCAAATTAGGTTTTCGATTTTGAAGCAACTCATAGCATGTCTTATTGTGTCTTTTCACAATCAAAACTCTTTTAAGAGTAAAACAGGCGATCGCCACAGCTTCACTCCTGAATGTAATGGGGAGCTTAGAATCAGCGAGCATAGTTCTAGCAGACTCAATCAACGTTCGGTTCTTTCTCTCAGCTACACCATTCATCTGTGGTTCATATGGTGCACTGAATTGCTGCTGAATACCCTTTGAATCACAAAATTCTTCCATTTGTTGATTCTTGAACTCTGTCCCATTATCTGAACGAACACGTCTTACTCTCAATTTGTATAATGTCTCCAACCTGTTTACCAAAAACACAAAATTTTCATAAGTTTCAGATTTATACTTTAAGAACATTACCCATGAAAATCTAGAAAAATCATCAGTCACCACAAAACAGTATGATTCACCACCAATGCTCTTCACATTGATTGGACCAAACAGATCCATGTGAAGGAGTTCTAGTGGTTTATCAATAGAAAACACTGTTTTTGATTTATGTGACCTCCTTTTCTATTTACCCTTCTTGCAAGACACACACACATCAGGGAGTTTAAAGTGTTTAACCGGTACATCCTCAGCCAAATGATTGTGTACTAAATGATTCATCTTCCTGATATTTATGTGACCCATCCGTCTGTGCCAAGACCACGTATCCTGCTCGGTTGCCTTAGACACCAGACATGTCTCCACCTTGTTCACCGTTTCCGCTTTCGCCATATCAAGAACATACAAATCCTTGCTCCTGTCGGCAATCATCAAAATCCAATCCTCAGGAATCTGAATTCCTTGTTGAAGCACATAACATCTTTCGTTATCAAACATCACTTTATAGCCTTTGTCACAAATCTTTGACACACTCAACAGGTTGTTAGTTAACTCTTTGCAGTAATTAACATTGCCAAAGGAAACTTTACCATTAGTCAAACTACCACACCCGGTAATCTGACCACCTTTGTCACCTGCAAAATTAACATAACTCCCTTTCATTTGTCTGAAATCCTTCAACATACCCAACTCTCCCATCATGTGCCGTGAGCATCCACTATCAACAATCCATCGACTGTTGATATGGCCCAGGAATGCCACCTGCACAATAAATTAAAAAATTTATCAGTCTCAAAAGGGATGACTCCCGCCATTCTGGCGTCGAGTCTCCCTGAATGGCCCCCTGCCATTCTGTTTTGATGAACTACTTGAAGACCCATCTTCAAAGCTTTCATCCTTTCTCACAGAAAGTTGATCACCATACCTGCATCTCAATTTCCAAAATGTTTTTGACTTACCATTTTGTTTTGAAAATGATTTTGAAGAAAATTTGTCATAGAAATCATCATCAAATGATGACACCATTTTGACCAACTTTTTGACATGTTGTTTGTTATCAAAAACTTTATTTTTCTGATTCTTTTCTTCTCTAACCTAGAGACATTCAGGATCAAACTTTCTGAGGACTCTCATTTCCTCCTCACTAGGCTTCACTTTCCTAGGACTCCCACCAGACTTGATCACCCGATTGTCATTAACTAAACTCTTCCTGATCTTATGATTTGGACAGTTTGCAGAAATATGTCCTTTTCCACTACAAGTAAAACACTGTCGTGTTTCTCTTGGAGTAAAGGATCTAATCTGTCACAAGTATCCAAATCACAATCAGCAATTACATGACCCAATCTCCCACATCTGTAGCATTTTCTTTGTAAAAGACTCTTTGATTTTAGTTCATCAAAACTCTTAGATGAACCCACAGATTTAGATGCAACAGATGGAGATGAGACTGTTTTCCTCAAACCAGTGGCTTGTATCTTGGAATTGTTCTTTTGATTTTGAAAAAACTTTCATTTTCCCTTATTTCCAACCCCAAATTTATTACCCTGCTCAACAACCTTGACAACCTTCTTATCAACCTTTTCAGAAAACCCTTTTTGTTTTTGAAAAACACCACTCGACTCTCCTTTATGTGTAGTGGAGGACTTGACAAACACATTTGGTTTGAGAGTGGAGGTAGTTTTGACTTTTAGCACTGGTTTGGAAACAACAGTTGGTGTAACCACCACTTTCTCAGCTTGTTTCATTTCAGACTTTGATTTCTGAAACTTCAAACTCTTCTTCTCAACTGTCTTAAATTGATAACCAGTCTGTCTGAGAATATCAGCTGGATATTCTGATTCTATAATGTCCTCAATAATAGGAGCATCACAATCAACAAACTCTTTATCATCAGATGATAAACCTCCAACATCCTCAGCCATTTGTTTCGACGCATTTTCCTTTAAAGAAACCGGATGAACTTCCAAATCCGGATTAAGTTGTGGTCTTGAAACAAAACTAGAAGGAGGTGGCACAGCGTGAAAACCTATTCCAGTATTATCATACGATGACCTTTGCTTGGCAGCAAAACAATCGATGACATACTTAGAATTTTGATAATTTTCAAGCTTGCTCTTGTTCATCTCAGCTTCTGCTTTTGCTGCAGATAATTCAACCTTCAGCTTCTGCACTGATTCGAGATGCACAGACACGGCATGGTTATTTTGTAAAACTTTGATTTTCAGATCTTCATTTTCTTTACCTAAATCAATTATCTTTTTGTCAAAAGCTTTTTCTCTTGAGGTTAGCTTCTTGTTTGCCTCTTTGCACTCTACCATATCAGCGGTCAGCTGAGAATTCATCTCTTTCAGTTTATCAATGATTTCTAACAAATCCTCATTTACCTCATCCACTTTCTCTTCCAAAGAGGCCATAAAAGCACCCATCAATTCATCATACTGCTTCCCCCAATCATAGCCTTCATCGACTTGACTCACCAACGCTTTAGATGATGATTCTTTAGATTTTTCTTTCTTATTCTGATAGTTTTCCTTCGGCTTAAATGGGTTTAGATTCCCTTGTTTCTTTGGATTCTTGCATTCTCTGGCAAAGTGACCAAGGTTACCACAGTTGTTGCATTGAGTAGTATTTCGATTAAATCCAAATTTGGTGTTGCGGTCGAAAGTGAATTTCTTGCATGTCTTCTTCTCATAACGATTGATTTTTCGAATAACACTCGCCAGTGCCCATTATGTATCAATTAGTTCCATTTCGTCATCATCGATTTGTTCATAATCTTCAAATGTCAGATTAGCATTTCCAATCCGTCCTACAACTTGTTCATCATATGCGCTGACTACACAAGACAAAATCGACATGTGATCCCGAACAGCTTAGACTGTTACTTTCCCCATATTTGTAGTATTTAGCTGAACAGGAGGTGGTGTCGAGTCAGACTTCTTCTCGTTTGTAGAATAGGATTAACTAGAACTTGTAGATGTAGAAGGTGCATAAGTACTTTCAGAAGTACTAGAAACAAATGTCGTCTGAATCTTAGCAGATGAAGCCGGTGGTGTAACTACAGATCCACCGTATAATGAAGGATCTTGTGTAACATTCACTCTTCGAGCTTTTTGAACAAGAAGCTCTACGAACAACTAAACACATGCGGAATCTATGTTTAGTATATAAAGATCAAAGAAGAACAAGCATTTCCATAAACATTTTTATTCAATTAATCAATAACAATTTATTACAGCTCTCACACAGAGAATTTCTCACACAGAGAAAACACACACAAGTTTCTGAAGTTCTCCAAGTTTTCCAAGAGTTATGAGAAAATCAGACAAACCTTCTATATATACTCAGCTCTGTCAGCTGAACCTATTCCTAGCCGAACCCTTAGGTTCGCCAGCCGAATCTTGAGGTTCGCTGGGCGAACCTAGGTTGCAAACCTAATAGGTTCGCCGAACCTGCTAAGGTTCGTGGGCTAGACGAACCTAAGCAAAACCTTTACAAAACTAAACTTTACAAAACCTTCTTTAATTTACATGTTTGAATAGCATCCTATTACAAATATGTACTAACAATGTACTATTGATGCTTATATATAGGGTATACCGCAGCTAACCCACCACACCACAAGTACTTTGAAAGCATACCAATCACCTACCAATACTAACATAAAGTCTAAGTACCCGTACGTTTGAATAGAAGTTGGAAAATTCTAACTCAAAGTTTGTCTAAATTTGAGTTTCCATTCAATGTTTGCTATAGTTATGTTCATTATTTCTGGTTGTAGAATTCACATGTACCGCAAATTCTCGTTCCTTGTGCACCCGCAACGATAATTTTCCTTACAATATTACCCTACTTTTTGAACATGATACACAACTTTTGTTGTTTTGAATGAAAAACTTGTTCGTCATAATTATTGTGGTTCATAAAACATTTGGTTTAACCAATTTCAATCAAATAGATTGAAGAATTTCGTCCTATAAAATCGAAAACTTTGACAAGATTGATATTTGGAAGATATTGGAATAGTTTTCGTATCCATATGACGTTTGGTGTAACAAGATTTAACCTACCAGGTTATTACAAGTCCGTCACATAATACTCAAACTTGACTAGTTCAAAAATCGTTTAAGTATAGTGACTCCAAAACTGCATTCTTGCAATGGAATCATGTGTTAATGTATAAGTATTGTAATATATCAAGAATTTTAGAGATATTATAAAACCTTAGAATTAATATGATAAATGAATATCAATTAATCATAAGTATAATATCATTGAGTTTATTATTGATTGGTTATAAATAGACGTATAATATAGAATACCCATGTATGTGATATTATATAATCTTAGATAGTTGTGATAACTATTTATCACAAATCTTAGATATAATATCCTGGAATCTTTGAACTATTGTTTAAGCCTATAAATATAGAATAATTTGTCTTTGAATCCATAGTATGAGTGATATGAACTTGATTGAATATTACACGAAATAACTTCATGTTAAAATTTAATAAGTCCAAATCATGTCACTTTGTTGAATTCTAAACGAATTATAAAATATCATAAGATACCATTGTGTTTTGGTTAAGTCAAATTAGAAATCATGATGACTTGTCAACAACACAAAGGAATGGTATCCAAAATTGAATACCTTTGACTTATTAGAGTCTTATACTTTATAAGACGTTTAATGTGACATGCTTTGGCCTATAGGTTAAGATACTCTCATTAGAATTCCCCAGGAAAGCTAGACTGGTCCCACAGTATGTCGGGGATTTATACGAATCACTTTCCTATAAGGGAGTCCTAACTTACGGTATCCACACTTCTAGTTAATGTATGTCCGTCTTACAACCAAACTCTAACGGGATTATAACATCAAAGTTTTAGTCAAACTATGAAGTGTTTAAGAATTTGATTAGGCATGCTAGCCTAATGATTTTTGAATTCTTAACATCTATGAAGTAGGCACGTGTTAGTGAACATCGGATGAGAATTGACTTAGAAAGTTTCTAAGATATCCTTAAACTAAGAATAACATATAGTATTATTCCTTATGATAGTCTAAGGCATCCCATTAAGGTATACTTAAACTAATGAAACATATGTAACTTATAAGCTATGTTATTCCTTTATGGAAATCCTAAACTAGGAAAGATATATGTTATTTTATAACTAAGGAATTCCTCTATGGTAACAAAAAATATAACATGAAATGTAACACATAAAGCAATATATACATGTAGCACATAAGCAATCAATTGAACATATCAAAAGTAATATGAGATAACTCATATTTGGGTAGCTTAGTCATAGTCTAGGTCACCATATCTAATAACCTAAATCCCTATAACCATGGCTCTGATACCAATCTGTCACACTCCAACCAATGGCGGAATACTTTGAGGCGCGAGTCTGATTGTTCAAAAGCTCATGGGCTACTATTAAACTTTAAATATTTAAACATCCATATTGAAATATTCAAAAAACCATTCAAAATTCAAAAATATAAATTTAATCCAACATTACATAAACGAAGTTCAACATAACATAAATTGTTTTTATTATATTAAACTAGGTCCTCTAAGCCTAGCTTATGTCTTCCCATCTTCAATTACCTGTCACATATGTAAAATACAATTTGTCAACTATTTGCATAGTTGGTGAGCACTTATACAAGTTGTAATATATATATATATACACACACACATAAACAAAGAGATTCATTACAAAGTCTAAATGGTAATAAGCCTAAGTCCATGTTCTTACAAGTATTCTAGATGCATGCTAAGCCTAAGAATTCATAACAAGTCATCACAAGTATATGTCATTCAATCATGTATAAGTAATCAAAGTCCTTTCCAATGTTCTTTGTCCTTTACAATTGTTCTCAAACATGTAATATAACATAACTTATAAATCAAGGTTTGCAAGACCTTAATTAAGTTACTTAATTTACAAGTTTGCAAATGTACACATTTCACCTTTTTAGCACAAAGACCAAAGTCTAAGCAAAGAAGGTATTTAACCATTCTTAGGCTACTTTTGTGTATAATGAATATGCATACAAGAATTCAAAGTCTTCCCATGTTCTATCATTCAAGTAATCACATAACACTTAAGACAAATATACCAAACTAAGTAATATGCATCATGTTTTGATTCTAAGAATACATTGATTTGAAATAAGACATATGTGACATTCCCAAAACTTACAAAAGTAAAAAGGGAAGTATGAGAAGAATTCACATGTCAAGCTTTGATCAAAAGAAGTTCTTGAATAAGGATGAAGGTTTGTGAAGTAACAATTCGCCCTATATTGTAATATGATTTTGTATAAGTTCTAAAGTTATTGTATGAACCTAAAAAGTCTATGTATTGCCTACGAGATCTTCTAAAGAGGAAATCCTTAATTTTAGAATTCCTAAACTTAAGTCGGTGTAAGTTTGCGTTACACTACTTCATCAGATAGTGTAACTCAAACTTACACTTGTTTTAAATTCTAAACGGTGATGAATTAGCAAAAACACAAAAAAGAAACCCCTATTTATGTATAATAAAAACCATGAAAAAACCAAAGATTCGGACATTTTTTGTCAAAGTTAATGGGTTAACGCTATAAGGGAGGGTTAACATTTGATCATCTCCATATATATATATATATATATATATATATATATATATATAGGATTGGCATCCTATAATAACCACCCTTTTTGACATAACCCGAATTAACCCTTGAAGATGACCCCGAATCTTTTGTTTTTTTTCAAAATCTTTGTTTTACAAGTACAAGAGTATGTTCTTTTATGTGTTTGTGCAAATTCTTTTTCGTTTGAGATCCTACATCACTGTAATTTGCCTTACAGCACTCAAACGAAAAAGAATTTGCACAAACACATAAAAGAATATACTCTTGTACTTGTAAAACAAAGATTTTGAAAAAAAACAAAAGATTTGGGGTCATCTTCAAGGGTTAATTCGGGTTATGTTAATAAGGAGGGTTAACAACGGATCCTTACCCTATATATATATATATATATATATATATATATATTAACACCTTGATATTAATATCGATAATATTTCTTTTGAAATAATCTATAAAATATTATTATGTATTATTATAATTTATTTCAGAATCTTCAATTAAAAATATTCCAAAATATATGTACATGTGTTTTCCTAAGAATCTTTATAATTCGAAAACAAAGTTTAAATTGATTTTTATTTAAATAATTAGTTTATTTAATAAAACTAATTATATTTACATAAAATGATTTTAGAATATAAAAAATAATTTTCTGTATTTTTAAATTACAATTATTTTTTTTATAAATAATCTTTACCTTTTTAAAATCTATTTTAATACTTTAAAAATAAATTTTATAAAAATAAATCCCAATAATTCTCTTAAATTTTCCAGATTGTTTAAAAACATCAAAAATAATTCATGTTAATTTTTCAGAATTTTTAAAAATGTTTTAGTATTTTTAAGGTATTTGAAACTATTTAAATTCAATTTAATTAGCAAAATAATTAAAATAAAATCTGAAAAATTGTAAAATTTTTCAAGAATGTTTAAAATACCATTTTTGATTTTTGTGAATGCTTTTAGAATTTTTGGAGTTAGTTTGTATGGTGAAATAAAAAAAATTAAAAAAATGGGTTTAATCCGAAAACGGTCGCACCCAGTTTCGAACACAAGACCTTGCCTTCAAACCTGAACGCTATTATCACTGATCTAGCGGGTATATTCTTTATTTTAAGCCATTATGTTTAATGTCATACACATTTGGGAATCAACCCAAAATTGCTAAAGAGCCCTAGAATCAAATGGATACAATTCGATTAACACACGAATTGTGAGCGTCGAGAAAGTTAGGGCTTTTGTTCTACAACCTAAAACGAATCTATTGACACTAGAATTACCCGGATTGGTGAAGTATTGAGCGAGTTCAAATCACCCTCAGTCGCGGTCGTTTCTTGAGCCGATTATGAGAGTTACAGTGGATTAGAGAGAGTTATGAATATGGCTTGATTCGTAATAAAGCAATGTGTAAAATCCCTATGATTTTGAGGGGTATTAAGTTCGAAATGTTCGGTTTTGATTGTAGAGTAAATGTTACGGTTTTAGAAATTAAAAGTCGAATTAAACCATGATCTTAATGCGTTTTAATGGTCCAGAAATGTTAGGAATCGTGTTTGGGTCATGGGGCACCGAAAACCCGTTCGTTTGAGGTCCGAAATGAGTTGGTGTGGGTGTGGGATTGCTTGGTCGGTGCTCACCGGATTCCGGCAAATGCCTGCCGGAAAAACGGGGCTGTGACGGGTGGGGGGGGATAATAATCTTTCCAATATTGACAGTTTGACCCCTTTAGTTCCTATATTATCATTTTATCTAAAAAAACTTATAATAGGTTTATAAAAAGTATAGTAATTACAACTTCTTTAAAATTCCAAAATTCTAATATCATAAGAAGGTTTAATTAAACCACTCGTAGTTATTAATAATAAAATTTTAAAATTTTAATAATCTTATTTGTTTGTTTACATTACTATAAATTTTAATAAAATTTGTTTTGAGTCCACTTACATATATAAATGTTTCATCAAGATAAAGGTTTAGTTAAATTATATCTCAAGGAATCTTTATATATTAGAACTACAATTAAATAAAGAAATTCTCATGAACTTTCTTTTGTTATAAATATGTCACTTTTACATTCTAAATAAAACAAAACCCTAAATGTTACAATCATCATGCATTTACCATCCTAACACATCATCATAGCACATTATCATAACATCATATAGCATCATATAGCATAATCATGTTATGTATGTTAGCCCAAAGACATTTACACATATCATGTTTGAAATAGAGCGTCTAGAACTCACATGATAGCAGTGTGGCTCTTCTCTTCCTAGACTCGTATGCCTCGGCTAGGACTCAAGAACCTATATCGTTAAATCATCTCATTACATTTCATTTCGTTCCTAGACTTAGAATTTATTCTAAGTCCTCTTAGCTCACTTAACCAGGCTCCAGTATCCGAAAACCTAAAGTTCTCGAAATTATCATAGTATTCGAAACATGGATTTCACGAACTCTCAAGGTACACGAAATTCATGATGTTCACGAAATCCCAAAGTACACGAAATTCTGAAGTTCATGAAACCATGTTAACGAACTTGAGGTTCACGAAGGGAGGTTCAGATACTTCCGGTTCGTGTACTCTTTGAATACTCTTCTTTCCTTCATAAAACATCCTAGAAACTATCCATGACTTGTGGGTCTAGTTCTAGGTGCATAATGGCCTTATCAACGTGTTGGAACAAAAAGGAGCAAACTTTCTGCATAAACGTATGACCTTTATGCATATTTTCCTTTTTGTCTAAAAATCGTAACTTTTATGAATCAAACCCTTACATGACGTTAAATGAATCGTCCTGTAGCTCCTCGTCTGTTTCCTCCTTTTGGTCGAGCAAAAGCCGTTTCTTGAAGTTTACAAACTTGCCACTTCGAGTACTTGAGAGAGAGTGATGCCAGCCAAAAGTGATCAAGTTTCCCAGGGAACTCCTATATATTGGCTAAGTTCACAAACTAGAGCTCACGAAATGGAGTTCTCGAAGCTGAGTTCGTGTACTTTGGGTTCGTGAACTTGGAGTACTTTCGAGTACTTCCATCTTTGTGTTCTTTATCCTCGTTTTTATTTTTGGTTCTTCTTTCATTGTTCGTTATCATGAGTAAAATAACTTGTATTAAATTTTTGGGGCGTTACAAGTCCCCCTTCCTTACAATTGGTTTCATCCCGAAACCTGTCTCGTTACATTTCGAACAAACGAGGATACAATCTCTTCATTTCCTCATTCGTTTCCATGTGGTGTCTGAACCCTTTCGATGCTTCCACTAAACTTTGACTTGGCGAACCATTTTTCTTCGTAGTTGCTTTTCCTTGGTGTCTAAGATCGCAACTGGTTCTTCAATATAATTCAGTCTGTCATCCACCTCAATGACATCCAGGGGGACATGCGATTCCCCACTTCTACCAAACACTTTCGTAAATGCGATACGTGAAAGGTAGGATGGATTCCACTAAGTTCTTTCGATAGATTCAGTCGATACGAGACCTTCCCTACCCGTGCTTCTATTCGAAATGGTCCGATATATCTCAGTTTCAACTTTCCTCTCTTCCTTAATTGAATTATTCCTTTCCAAGGTGAGACTTTTAGCAACACATAATCGCCAACATTGAAGTCTATGTGTCTTTGGCGTTTGTCTGCGTAGGACTTTGGCGATCTTGTGTGGCCTTCATTCGTGCTTTTATCACCCGTAACTTTTGTGCCATATCGATCACGACAGCTTTGTTAACCATTTCTTTCTGTCCCACTTCACCCCAACACACTGGGGTTCTACATCGTCCCTCATATAACGCTTCATAAGGGGGCATTCCGATACTGGAGTGGTAGCTGTTATTGTAAGAAAACTCCACCAATAGCAAGTGGTCATCCCATGAACTTGTATTAAAATTTTTGGGTGTTACATGAGAGCCCTCCCCCCCCCCCATGAACTCCATGGATTCTTTATCCATGTGAGGGGTAGGTAATGTAATCTTGTTGACTAATGAATCTTATTTGCTTTACATTATTAGTCGTTACATTATATCTTACATTCGTTCTTGGTTGTGTTCTTCAACATCTTCACTCATCTTCGAGACTTTCTCTGCTCATGCTCTACTTAATGTTCACAAATCGGGTAGGTCCTAATCTGCAATCGTTTTTACAATTGGTATTAGAGACAAGATCCCGAGATTATCATTTTTACCATTGACTCTCTCAAACTTGTGCTCAATATTCTGATTATGTGAACTTTTTGAAGAAAGGATTGAAGGTTCTTGCTACTGTGTTCTTTAATTTATTTGGGTTTTTGTGGTTTGATTTGTTAAAACCCAATTGGGTTTTGGCTCTCCCTAATTTGTGCCAACCCCCCCCCCCCCAAATCTGTTCGTCATCGGATATTTTATCAAATTTTTGTTTAGTTGATAACAATGGCGGCTGTTAATAAAACTTTAGGGCAGTTGGGTTTGTTTTAGAAAAGAACATGATGGAGGTGATAGTGTATCAATTAGGGTTATCGGAAGATTTTAGTTGATTGGTTTTCGGAAGCTTATCATTGATATTCTTTAAAAAAGTACAAGCTTCCGATGGCTATTGCTTCCAAAATTGGATTATGAATTTTTGGTTTTTGGAATTTTCTGAAAGTGAATTACTATTCCAAAAGAAAGCTTCCGATTACAGTACCATGGAGTTGCTTCTGAATATATCTTCTGATGACGTGCCTTCTGATGTACAATTCTTCATATGAACAAAATTCTTCCAATCAAATTTATTTCTTTTGAACAACTTCCGATGAAGAAAGCATCTTCCGATTGAAATGTTTTGTGAAACTTAAATGGAATTATATAAAGGCCATCGAGAATTACAATAATAATTTTGGATGGCACTTTGGTAATTTTCACAAACTTTTGGTACACGTCGACCAACTTGCAATTTGGAACAATACTTATTGGATATTTCATGAAGAATAATTCAAGATGCTGACATTCTGGTATTTTCTTGGGGCAAAAAGGTAATTTTAGTTTGAAAATGTTGAAGATTATTTGGAATATGGCCCAAAAAAGTTGTTCAATGTTAATTTATATGATTTATGGTTCACAAGTAAGTATATCTTCGTATTTATGATTCATTTAGTGGTAGTGGAAGATAATTCAAGATCTTGATTGTTACTTCTAATCGTAGGGGGAGCTTTATTAGAGGGGGAGAAGATAAATGGAATACATATAAAGAAGTTAGATTCTTAATAAAGAAAGCTTCACACCTTGTTGCGGTGAAAGAAACAGGAATTGCTCTTCAATCATATTAGTCATGTTTGTTTCATCTTACTTGTGCATTAGTTTAGATTAATCTAACCAAATAGGGGGAGACTGTTGGTTCTAGAATGTTCATAACCAGCGGTTATTTTGGATAGATGGAATGTAAACAAGAAGTATTATGTATTTGTTGATTAGGGAGAAACGAGTTACCGCACGAGTCACTGAAGAATCAATATTACGAAGACACTGAAGACTCAATACTATGAAGACACATGATGACCAAAAGACCCGAAGACCAAAACAAATGATAGAGCTAAATTTAATATTCAATATTTATTATCATTTTGTTGTATTTGTTGTATTTGTTGTATTAGGTTTTTAGTCATTTGACACTATAAATAGGAATATTCTCTGTTTTGTATCATTAGCATAGACAAGAGAGTGTGTGAGGGTGTGCTTCAATGTAGTCTTGAGAGCTCTTCTTCATGAACTTCATGAATTCTTTATCCATGGAGTTTGGCCATGTGAGGGGTAGGTAATGTAATCTTGTTGACTAATGAATCTCATTTGCTTTACATTGTTAGTCGTTACATTACATCTTACATTCGTTCTTGGTTGTGTTCTTCAAAATCTTCACCCATCTTTCGATTCCCTTGAGGATCCTTTCCAACATGTGTTTTGTATGGAAAATTGTTCGACTTATAGATAATTATTTGGGTTGTTGGTTTTTAGGGTGGTAGGTAGTAATTGATTTCTAATGAGAGTAATTATGTCAAAGGTAGGGTTGTTCACAAGCCGAACCGAATCGAGCGAGGCTATGCTCGTGCTCGGATCGTTTACAAACCGAGCGGCTCAGCATAGTTCAGACTTGTAAAATCGAGCTAAATATTGTGCTCGTTGCTCGGATCATTTTAAAACCGAGCGGCTCGACTTGGTTCGGTTTTCCCTATTACAAAAATAGGTATTTACTACGGTCACATCCGTAGCAAATTCGTAGCTAACACTCATTTTTCTATGAATTGGTATGGATTTGATCCGTAGCTACAAGTCTCGTCACTAATTTTGTTTGCTATGAATTTTGCTAGGAAAATATATTGGAAACAATTTTAGATTCAAAAAAAGACGTCGCTAATTTAGATATATGAATTTTGCTACGGAATTGTTCACTACGGGTTTTAATACGAACTTTTAGCTTCGGATTTTTAGCTACAAAATTTTGCTATGGATTTTTAGATACGGATTTTTGCTACCGATTTTTGCTACGAATTTCTCTATGAATTGGCTACAATTATTTTTACAACATCTGCTTTTGATTCTGCTACGAGGTTTAGCTACAGATTTTGCAATGAGTTTTTTTATATATGTTTGCTACTAATTTTGCTATAGATTATAGAAGATTTTGCTATGAATTTAGCTACGAATTTTATACGGAATTTTTCATAATTTTTATTTTTTATACTATTTTTCATTTATTTCCTGTAACATTATATTCAAATTTAGATAAATATATACAAATGATATCAAAGATAGATATCAAAACCAAATAACATAAATAGTCAACTTATCCAAATTTAACACACATTTTTGATCCAAACTATTCAAAAACAAAACAATGATGCTCTCAATATAGCGTTTAACTTGATGAAAGGCTTTTTTTTTTGTTGGTTTTTCAGCAACAATTGAAGTTTCTCATTCATTTTAGCATATATCTTTGCATTTTCTTCAATCTTCTCCATCATAGCTTGTTTCTCCACTTTATCTTGCTCAATTTGTTCTTTCAAATTGTATGGCTTGAGACAAGCACCTAGATCCTATAATTTTAGACTTGATAAAGCATTAAGGAGTTGGGTTCAATAAATGTTTGCTTGAACCGGTGGTGTATAAAGTTCACAAGGCAAAGTCAATTCTCATTGTCAAGATCTATGTGGATAATCTGATTGTTATCGAATTGTATGAAATGGAAATGAAGAAGTTCAAGGATAAGTTGAAAATGAAATTTGATATGAGTGATCAAGGGAAACTGTCTTATTATCTTGGCATTCAGGTAGAACAAGTAAAAGACCGTATATTGTTGAAGCAAAGTGGATATACATAAAAGATAGTTAAGGTATCTAAGATGTGGGAGTATAATCCATGCAAGTTTCCAATGGAATCAATGTTGAACTTGGTGAAGAAAGATGGATCAGATCTTGTGGATCCAACTTAGTATCAAAGACTTATAGGTAGTCTTAGATACTTGATACACACCAAAACTGATCTGAGTTACTCGATGGGATTCGCTAGTAGGTTTATGGACGCTCCTAGAACAAACCATTTGAAGACAATAAAGCAAATTCTTCGATATATCAAGGGAACATTGAACTATCGCTGGAGTACACTCATGGAGGTGATGGGAAGCTGGTTGGATACATCGATAGTAGTTATGGGTCTGATCTAGATGACCGAAAGGGGACTACAAGCTTGGTGTTTTACGACTGATAGGAAACTTGATCACCTAGTCATCTCAAAAGCAACAAACAGTGGCTCTCTCATCGTGTGAAGCAGAATTAATGGCTCCTACTTCGGCAGCGTGTCAAGTGATATGATTGCAAGGATTGGGTGGTGAATTAACCAACTCTAGAGTTGAATGTGTAAAGTTGTTTATTGATAATAAGTCGGCTATTGCACTTATTAATAATGTCGTATTTCATTGAAGGAGTAAGCACATAGATGCAAAATATCATTTTATTAGAGAATGTGTTAAAAAGGGACAAATTCAAGTCAAACATATCAGTGGAGAAGCTCAGAAAGCAGACACTCTAACTAAAGCTCTACCTCGAGTCAAGTTTTTTGAGATGCATGTTTTGTTGGGAATCAAGGATTTGAGAGATATAAGTCACAGTTAAGGAGGAAAATCTCGGTTAACTCTTGACTTGGCGTAATGAGTCGATCGATCTTCAAGGAGAAAGTGGAGACATCCGAGGAGTTATGGATGTGGGTTGTTTTTCCAGTTTTTCTATTTACGTTGTTTTATCAAGTTTTACTTTAAAAGTGATTTGTTTTTCAATTCATGCATGTAGAGTATAAGTTCTTGTACTATTTTTTGTTTTGAATGAAAGTATCCATAGAAAGTTGGTTGGAAACGATTGTCGCTTAATTGTTAACTTGTTTTAGTTTGTGATTGATACCAACATGATTGTCGGTAAAACTTATCCATGTTTGTAAGATTAATAAAGGCTGATGCTCACCAAAGTCTATCTTGATTAAGTCTTGGAATCTCCAAAGCTAAACAGCCTTCAGAAGGAATAAATTAACCTTCGGAAGAAGTACTGCTTTCGAAGGATAATTTCCTCCTTCTGAAGGCTATACAGAAGAGTATTGCTTCCGAAGCCCTCCTTAGCACAAAGTATCAGAACTTCAAAGCTTCCGAAGACAAAAGCTTCCGAAGATATAGTCTTCCGAATACAAAGCTTCTGAAGTTACGCTCTAAAGCTTCCGAATACAAAGACTTCCGAAGACTTGGTTCTGACAAAGATTCCATATACTTGTAGAAATAATCATAGCTGCTTTTTCTCATGAAGACTAATAAAGAAGACATTCTTGTGATAGTTAGCAGCAAAGAAGATTTGTCAGAACTGCAGAGATATCAAGAAATTAATGCCTTTTGTAGTGTAGGCATTTATTGTAAAAGCCAATGGAGTCTTTTGTATTAATTGTAATTAATAAGGCTTGGCCTGTCAAGACCATAACATATACTAGTTTTAGCATTTATTTGTTTCTTGTATTTTGTCCAGCCTTGTATCCCTACGAGGATACAACTGTAGGTTTTAGTATAAATACGTTCACTTGTAACTTAGCAAAGTGTGCTTGTGCTTGTGCTTGAGCTAAGACTTGTAATCTCAACAGTTGAATGCAATATATTTTAACCTTGAATTTATAATTGTTTTCTGTATTTGTTTCAATCAGTTTTTGCAAATCAAGTTGATAGAATTTCCACATCTATCAACTTAGTAGAAGATACCTTGTGAAAGTGTTGTGTAAGTTACATAACCCGATCCAACAAGGGGTATCAGAGCTTTGGCTCTCTAACTTAAGTAACTAACCATTCTTAAGTTACCAGTTGTTATCTTCTACTACTCTTTGCTCAAAATTCTTTTGTTAAAATGACAACAATGAACAAGCACGACACAGAAAATGGCACAATCAACAAACCTCTTATGTTTACACTCAGATGATTACGACACCTTGAAAGTTAGAATGGAGGGGTTTATTAAGAACCAAGACTTCAAGATATGGAAGTTGGTTCTTGAAGGACCATTCATTCCAACTGTTGCTGTTGCATGTACCGGTGGAGCACCTGTTCCAAAAGACCCGTCTCTGTATTTAGACGAAGATTACAAAAAGATGGAGGTGGATTCTAAAGCACTGTGGCTGATCCAGATGTCAATCCCAAACTCTATCATACAAGCATTCAAGAAATGCAAGTCTGCCAAAGAGCTGTGGAACTCTTTGCAACAGATGTATGAAGGGCTGACGATGTAAAGTAGAACAAGAAAGACATGCTGAAGCAAAAGTTTGAGAACTTTTGCCAAGAGAACAATGAGAAGATGGCTTCTCAGTATTTGAGGTATGTCCAACTGGTTGACGAGTTAACAGCTGCAGGGGTGAAGATGGAGAATCAAGATGTCATCAAGAGATTTCTAAGATCACTTCCACAAGCCTGGAATATCTACTCTGTTACTATCCGTAGAACATAATATTTTAGAACCTTGAAGCTGGGAGAATTGTTTGGTATACTTAGTGCATACCAAATTGAGATTGTTGCCCAAGAACCTAAAACATCATCTATTCCTACATGTTCAGCTGCTTTGTATGCCCCCATCCACAATCCTCCATTCCATAACTATCAGCCCATATACCATTCAAACTCCACACCCATTATCACCTTCCCAGAAACACCACCTCCATCAACATCTCGTTCAAACCCTTTCGCAAGCTCAATTCCACTACTCACCTCAGGCCAGGGAGCATTCATGGCAGAAAATAAAAACAAATTATTTTCATTTGTGTCAGGAGGATCTAGATGGAATCCCTGCATATGACCTGGAAGAAATGGAAATCAATTACTAGATGGCCATGATCTCATACAGAGCGAAGAAGTTTTATTAGGGAACTGGAAGACAGTTCAAAAAGCATAACATGAAAACTGGGTTTGGTCTGGACAAGTCCAAACTCAAATGTTACAACTGTCAGCAGCTGGGTCATTTTGCAAGAGAGTGCAAATCTCCATGCTCTGGGTCATCTACTTCAAGTCATCCAAATTACAAAGCACCATGCCCATCCAACAATGCAAACATTGCAGAGCAGCACGACTTCTTTGACTTGAGTTTTCAAGTTGAGGAAGCATCTACCTCAAACAATGCATTAATGGCAAATGACTTCACTTCCATATTCAAGGTAATAGATGACATGTGTACCCCTGAATGTCTGGAAAAATTAAATGCTTACAAACGTTTTAATGCTCAAGTCTGTGATGATCTCGAGTCAATACAAGTTATTAAGGCAAATTTCTTTGAAGCTTAAAGAAATTACAAAGAAAAGATTGAGTTAGAAAAGACTATCTCTAGTTTAAAACATGAAGACACTTATAAGCAGTGTCAAATAAACAATCTTTTAGAAAGACTAACAACTGCCAAAACAGAACTTGTATTGGCTGAGGCATACAAAGACAAGTTTCTCAGTCAAAGTGAGAAGTTTGAAAAACTTCTCAAAATGACTAAGATACCTGAGCTGGTAAAGAAGAAGGGTACTGGGGTGGGTTACAACGGAATGGAATCTCCATCTGCCTATACTCCAATGGTGGAGGTTCGATGCAAACCTGAAGCATGTCTTGTGTATGATGAAATTTTAGATATACACAAAATCAAACAAGAAAATGATTTTCCTGAATTTAGCCCTGCTATTATCTGAAGATGACACTCCTGATAATTTTGAAAAACTAAAATCGGTTAATAAACAAAAGAAAAGAAACAAGAAAAGCACACCATTTTTTGTGAAGGCTAAGTATGTACAAACCGGGAGTACATCTTCAAATGACTATGTCACTTGTCCATCTGACAAGTCACAGGCCTAAATCAAGAGATAGAAAAGCCGGTGTATCCAAGGTTCAGGTAAACCACCCAAAAAAAAGTCATGTTGGAACCCCCAAGTCAGAACAATCAAGTTCGGTGAAGCACAACTCAGTTTCCTCCAAAAGAGAAAAATTTCAGAAAACAAACCAAGTTCAGACTGTGTGTCTTATGTGTGGAGATACAAGTCATTTTGCTGCTGATTGCTTCTTCAATCCTAGAAGCAGAACACATTCAAGACCAAAAGAAGAGAACAATAGGAAGTGTTGGAGTAAACCATCTTTTTCTTCGGAAGACCAATCTGCTTCCGAAAGAAAAAAGGTCAGTCAAGTAGCATCAGAAGCCATCTAAAGCTTTTACTTCTGACAACATGAAAAGAAAGAACAAGAAGTCTTCCAAAGAAAAAGGAACATCGGAAGCACATGTCAAACATGCTTCAGACAAAACCAATAATCTCATTGCTTCGGAAGAAGAAGAAAATTAGAAGGAAGGTCCCATCTCAAGACAGAATCCAAACCATCAAAAGAAAAAGCAAAAGTTGCTTCCGATGGTTGCAAAAGAAGAATGTACTTCCGACCACTCCAAAGATCAAAAGAGTCTGGAAAAGAAAGGACTCTACTCAAACCCCTGCTTCATCATCATCAGGAAGTTCATCATCTTTTCCACCGAAGATGATCTCAAAGAAATTTTCATATAATGATACGAATGGAAAACCCACGACCACATGGGCTTGGGTTCCCATCAGAAACTGATTCACTTCTAAACATGTGCAGGGATAGCAAGACTCAAAGGCAACTTGTGGATTGTTGACAGCGGCTGCTCCTGGCACATGACAGGAACAAGACCCATCTACACAAATATGAACCATTTTTTGGAGGGTCAGTTGCTTTTGGAAGTGATCTAGGGGTGGATACATCACAGGTAGAGGCACAATAACCAATGGTAAGGTAAGTTTTGAGAATGTGAATTTTGTGAAAGAATTGAACTATAACTTGCTAAGTTTATCACAGGTGTGTGACCAGAAACATAACATGTTGTTCATTGAGTATGAATGCATTGTCCTGAAACCAGGATTTGTTGTTCCTAATGACCAAATTCTTCTCAGAGCTCCCAGAAGGAACAACATGTACATGTTGGACATGAGCACAACTTCACCACTTACCAATATAAATTGCTTTTCAAAAGTCTCACTTGATGAATCATCTCTATGGCATAGGAGACTTTGACATGTAAACATGAAAAACCTGAATAAACTTGTCAAGAATAACCTAGTTGTAGGTTTACCAACAAAAGAATTTATATGTGTTGATAAATGTGTTGCCTGCCTAAAAGGGAAGCAATACAAATCATCTCATCATGCCAAAGAGATAAATTCAATAACAACAATCCTACACTTGCTACACACGGACTTGTTTGGTCCCACAAGTGTGAAACGTCTAGGTAGAAAATCATACTGCTTGGTGGTCACTGATGACTTCTCAAGATATACATGGGTATTCTTTTTGAGTACCAAGGATGAAACTGCTGAAATCTTGAAGTCATTCATTCTTAGGGTTGAGAATGAAAGTAACCACATTGTAAAAATCATAAGGTCTGATCAAGGTACAAAATTCAAAAATCATACTTTAAACTCCTTTTGTGAATCTAAGGGTATTACAAGACAATTCAGTGCTCCTAGGACTCCAAAACAAAATGGTGTTGCTGAAAGAAGGAATAGGACACTGATTGAGGCTGCAAGGACCATGTTATCTGATGCCAAGCTACCAATAACTTTCTGGGCAGAAGCAGTCAACAATGCCTGTTATGTCCAAAATAGAATATTGGTAGTTAAATCACATGGTATGACTCCTTATGAAATTTGGCATAAGAGAAAACCATTTATTGGATTTCTAAAACCATTTGGATGTCAATGCACCATTTTGAATACCAAAGATCATCTAGCCAAGTTTGCGAGAAATCAGCAGAGGGCTACTTTGTTGGGTACTCTTCACATGCTAAGGCATATAGAGTATACATCAAAGATTCCAGGATTATTGAAGAGTCTGTAAATGTTAAGTTTAATGTACATACTATCAATAAACTTGGAATAGGCCCTAATTGGCTGTTTAATCTTGATAAATTCACATATGCATTTAATCTTTTGAAAAAGTATGATCTAGAACCGCAGACCACTACCTCTGACTCCACTCAGCACAGAAAGGAAGAAGATTTTCGTGTTGAACTGCCAATAGCTTCAAGACAAACCTTGGCAGAATCCACTTTAACACCTCCAGTAGTCTCACATTCGGAGACAATCATCACCTCTCAGGTTATTCCTCTAAGTGACTCTACCTCTGCTCCACAGAGTCAAGAGGAAGTTGGAAGCCCTTCTGATGAAGTAAACACATTGGGAGCTTCTCTTCCCAGATAAAATCAACCCACAACGGTTCAACATCAGAGACTCCAAGATCTACCAGAAATCCAGCTTGAGGTTGTACTTCCAAACCTTGAGGCAAGCAACATGGATTTGAGTTCCCAGCTGGATGTGATTCCAAGAACTCGCATTCATTACACTCATATAGCTGAGAATATCATTGGTAGTGTTGAAGAAGGAGTAAGGACAAGGAGTTCCATGCATAAAGCAAACATCTGTTTTCTTACTTTCTATCTCAAATAGAACCAAAGAAAGTTGCTGAAGCATTGAAAGATAGCAGCTGGGTAGAAGCAATGCAAGAGGAACTTCTTCAGTTTGAAAGGCAAGGAGTCTGGAAAATCTGCCCCTTACCTAAGGGTAAATTTGGAACCAAATGGGTTTTTAGAAATAAGAAGGATGACAAAGGTTCTGTTATCAAAAACAAGGCACGATTGTACACACAGCAGGAAGGGATTGACTATGAGGATGTTTTTGCTCCAGTTGCAAGAATTGAGGTATTATAATATTTCTAGCATTTGCAGCTGCCAAAGACTTCAAGGTATTTCAAATGGACGTCAAAAATGCATTCCCCTATGGAAAAATTGTTGAAGAAGTATATGCTTTTCAACCAACTGGATTTGAGGATCCTAAGTTTCCTAATCATGTCTGTAAGCTAGATAAAGCTCTATATGGGCTGCATCAGGCTCCCAGAAAATGGTATGAAACTTTGTCCTCCTTTCTACTAGAGAGGGACTATTGACAAGACTATTTTCTTCAAGAAATCCAATCAACATATTATGCTTCTCCAGATTTATGTTGATGATATTATTTTTGGTTCTACTAATGAATCTCTCTGCAAGGACTTTGAAGCACTAATGAAGTCCAAATTTGAAATGAGTTCAATGGGAGAGCTCACTTTCTTTCTTGGACTTCAAGTGAAATGAACTCCTATAAATATTTTTATTAATCAATCAAAATATGTCAAGGATAGTCTTGAAAGGTTTAACTTCACTGACTGTAAAGCTCTAGGCACTCCAATGTCCAAAACAACATACCTAGGCCCTGATCTTGAGGGGGGGGGGATGTTGATCAGCACCAATACAGAGCAATGATTGGCTCTTTGATGTATCTCACAGCAAGCAAGCCTGACATCGTGTTTGCAACTTGTTTGTGTGCAAGATTCCAGGCTAACCTAAAAATTTCTCACATGTTTGCTGTGAAAAGGATCTTTAGATATCTCAAGGAGCACCAAGTCTAGGATTGTGGTATCCTAGGAATGCAGACTTTAAGTTCATGGCCTACACTGACAGTGATTATGGAGGTTGCAACATCAGCAAGAAGTCCACATCGGGTGGATGTCAGTTCCTTGGTTCAAGAATAGTTTCATGGCAATGTAAGAAGCAAACCTGTGTTTCTACTTCTACTGCAGAAGCATAATACATTGCTGCTTCTAGTTTCTGTGCACAAGTAATCTTGATTCAAAATCAAATGATAGACTATGGAGTAGAGTTGCCCAAAACTCCCATCCAGATTGACAACTCCAGCGCAATCTACATTACAAACAATCCTGTAAAGCATTCCAAGACCAAACACATCGATATTCGCTATCACTTCATAAGAGATTGTGCAGAGAAGAAATTAATTCATCTAGTCAAAGTTGACACTGAACATAATCTTGCTGATCTGTTTACCAAGGTGTTTGATGACGGAAGATTCAGGTACTTAATCACAGCTATTAGTATGATCAATTTTGAGTAAATGAATTAGTAACAAGGTTTAAATGATCCTTTGGAAAATAACCTTAAACTATCTTCTGATGAGTAACTTACTCATCAGAAGATATTTTTAAGTCTTCAGAAGTGTTATTTACCTCTTATGTCGAAAGTAATCATACTTTGGAAGACATTAATTCTTCTGAGGTACTCATCTTCTGATACATTGTCTTTGCCTTCGGAAGTTTAATCCTCTGATTAAAGACTGCTTGTCTAAGCAATACATATTCATCAGAAGAAAATGTATTCCAAAGCACTATCCAATCTGATGAACCTTTCTGAATCTTCAGAAGAGAGTACTTCCGATGATATATTTAACTTGCTTTAAATATGCATCAGAAGTGCATACTTCCGAAGAACATCTTTTGGTCTCATGAACTCCTTCCGATAGAAATATCTTCGGAAGCTAGTTGCCCCTTCTAAAGAATGTGAGAATCCCAGTGCACAACAGCTGTCTCGAAAGACCTTTTATCTGACACTTCGGATCTCAAAAATTAAATGTGTCTCTATATTAAGTGCTGACATCCGAAGGTATAAAAGGTCTCCCTCTCATTCCATTTTCTCTCACCGTTCCATTTTCAAATCAATCTCCTTGTTCTCTCTAAAATAACACCCTAAATACTCCACTATCGCCATGGAATCTCTTGCCTTTAGATCTGCTCACAACCTGGTTGCAGAGCTATCAGCTGATCATGATGCTGATTTCGCACCAATTATCTCCTTTCTCAAAAGGAACAGGTATAGTTTTGCTCTCGCCTCAAACCTGTGGTGTATGAATCCCAACACCAACAATTTTGGCATTCTTGTTCTATTGCTTCATCGCCCAATGGTAGAACTCTCATGGCTACCAATGATGCTCATCCCATATCCATTTCTGTGGAGACCATCTGTCGGCATCTTCATCTTAATGATGCCAGTGGAAGGGTCTCATTCACAAGGGATGAGGTAGCAGTGACCTTTAGGTCATTAGGGTACGAAGGTCCTCTCCCTTCAACAACCTATTTGAAGGGTAGAGTGTCACATAATTAAAAGTACCTCATACATGTTTTTCTTCACTATTTGTCAAATAAAACTGGTGGTTGGGATCAAGTCCTCTCTGACTTAGCTTCGGCTATTCATGGCTTGATCTCCAATAACTTTTTAACTTTTCTGCTTTTATTTTCAATAATTTGGCTGACAATCTTTCGTCACCAAAGAAATTGACCTCCCTCTCACTGACTGGGAAATATATAATATTCCCTTGGTTACTGCCAATGTTTTTGTTCAACTGAAGAAGAAGAAGAGTGCTCAGTTCTCTGGCACTTTCACTCCTCTTCTTCCTTCTATTGAGCTCCCTGCTCCTGAAGGTGACAGCACTGTAGAACCAACAGTTGCTGATCTCTCACCTTCCCCTTCCATCCCACACCCAATAAAAATCACCTACAAACGCAAATGAACCCCTGAGCAGCTCTCTACAGCTGTTTAGGCCCCATCTTCTGAACCCTCAAAGAAAAAGGCAAAGAGAACTGGTAGGGGCCCAGTTCTGCCTAAGGTGAAAGCCACACTTACTGCTTTACCATGGGTTCTTCCTCTGGAACCAGTGGCAGCCCCTCACCAGCATGAAATACCTTAGAGTATGACACCATACATACCTGAGAATATCCCAAGAGAAACCCACATCATGGAGTCTGCAGGTCCAAGACAAAGATGCTACCATCTTGGACCTCCAGCGCCGCCCCCAATCATCTGTCACCCATTTCATCCTGATCCCACTGAGGTGACCTTTCTCTCAACTAATGCTACCAAAAATGGGGAGAAGGGACAACCTATAGGGTCAGGATCTTTAGCAGAACGAGAGGAGGAAGCTGCTCAAGGACCTACTTCAATCATAGTCACTTTGGACAGTGAATGGGATGAGTTCTTGGGTACTAATTTTCATCACTCAAGCTCTTCCTCCTCCTCCTCTTTTGAAGATGAAGTGCCTTCAATGGAGCTACAATAAGAGCTCGGAACCAACATCTCCATGGAGCTCAGGTCCCCTATTGGGATCCAACAGTCCCCCTTCGGGACTACAGCCAAGGTCACCATGGAGGATCCAATTCAAGTAACACCTTCTATCTCCATGGAACCTGTGTCCCCTCTTAGGACTATGGCTGATGAAGACCTATCCTCACATCCAGAGTTCTTTGTGGACTTTACTAAGAAATCTTCCAAGTTGGTTGGTCAACTGGAGGAGGCAGTGAAAGCTAAGGTTGACTCCGAAGCTACAACTACTTCCGAAGTTCCAGTCATACTTGACGATTCTTCCACAGAAGAACTATTTGCCGATGAACCAACTGGTGAGGATACATGATCTATCTCCTCTGGGTTGAACATAATAGACAAAGGCAAAAAAGTTCCAGTCATACTTGACGATTCTTCCACAGAAGAACTATTTGCCGATGAACCAACTAGTGAGGCTACAGGATCTATCTCCTCTGGGTTGAACATAATAGACAAAGGCAAAAGGAAGCTAACCCTAGAGGAGGAAGCTGAACAAGAGGAGAGGAGGCCAGTGATGAAGAAGGGCCGACCAGACACTTCCCTGGATGGAGAGATACTACGACCCTCTGGTCTCCTCCAGGAGAAGGGATATGACATAGATGAGGTACTACTCTGGTCGGTACCTTGAATGGCTGAAGAGTTGGATTGGGAGCAGCAGCTTGAACATCCTGCTGCTGCATCCAAGGCTGTGGCAGCCTCCTCCAAAAAGCAAACCAAAAAGCAAAAGGAGGCTGCCTACCGAGAGAAGATGAAACAGTTCCTTGAGAACTACGGATTCTCTCGGAGACAGCTCGGTCCTATGAAGAGCTCTACCATGGATCTACACATGAGGGAGATCAAGGGTAAAATATCTAGGGGAGAGTTACCTTCAATGGACCAGATCTAGGCTCGGAAGGAGGCTATAAACATTATCATGGGAGTTAGAATACTCCCTAATGTACCCCCTTCTGCTCAGGCAATCAGAGCAGGAGATGAGGTAATGTGTGAAGCTGCTACTGATGCCTTCTTTCCAATAAAAGAGCCCATCACTCCTTCATCCAGTCCTTCCTATGACAACATGCCAATATCTTTAGTGATCAGAATCAACAGAAGTCAAACAAAGCAACATACTACAAATCCTGATCCTGAAGAACAACCAAGGATGAATGAGAGGAGAGATGATGAGACTGGGAGATTAGAGGCTGTAGGAATGGATCCTGCAGCAGATCCAGAGGTCACTGAAGAAACTGATGCAGCAGCAGGCTCTAATGAAGAAGCTGAAACTGAGGAGGAGGTGAGAGAGCATGAAGAAGTGAGAGAACCCTCAGGTCACATATTCCCCTATAAAAGGCGTGGACCCTTCAAAAGACGGATGTCCATGGCCAGAATAAGATCTGAGGTACAGCCCATCAATGTGCACTTTCCTATAATAGATTGGACCTACAGATCCAATGAGAAGAAGTTCATTCTCAAGCTATGCAATGGAAACATCATGAAGAAAAGTGAGATTGAGATGTTCTCTCTTACTACTCCATATATTTTTTATCTGAAAAACTTGCCTATGACCAATCCAGACGATCATTTTGAAACAAGACTCACACCAAGCCTTATCAAGAGAAGAGCAGAGCTGCTGAGAAGTGAAGGTACAAGTTTTGGTAGTATCAACCTAGGGGGAGACTGTAAGATCAATAAAGGCTGATGCTCAACAAAGTCTATCTTAATTAAGTCTTGGACTCTCCAAAGTTAAACGGCCTTCGGAAGGAAGAAATTAACCTTCGGAAGAAGTACTGCTTCCGAAGGATAATTTCCTCCTTCTGAAGGCTATACAGAAGAGTATTGCTTCCGAAGCCCTCCTCAGCACAAAGCATCAGAACTTCAAAGCTTCCGAAGACAAAAGATTCCGAAGATATAGTCTTCCAAATACAAAGCTTCTGAAGTTATGCTCAACAGCTTCCGAATACAAAGAATTCCGAAGACTTGGTTCTGACAAACATTCCATATACTTGTAGAAACAATGAGAGCTGCTTTCTCTCATGAAGACCAATAAAGAAGACATTTCTGTGATAGTCAGCAGTAAAGAAGATTTGTCAGAACTACATAGATATCAAGAAATTAATGCCTTTTGTAGTGTAGGCATTAATTGTAAAAGTCAATGGAGTCTTTTGTTTTAATTGTAATTAATATGGCTTGGCCTGTCAAGAACATAACGGATACTAGTTTTAGCATTTATTTGTTTCTAGTATTTTGTCCGGCCTTGTATCCCTAAGAGGATACAGCTGTAGGTTTTAGTATAAATACGTTCACTTGTAACTTAGCAAAGTGCGCTTGTAACTTACGAATGATTCAATTCGAAGGAATTGATTATTTCCTTATTGGTATCATATAATTGGTATAAGTAATTTGGCGGCAATTCAAATAGTAATTCACAAGACATGTTAACTGTCAAATTACAATCATTTCATAATAATATTGCATCCTTCTCATGTTTGCATGGATATTTGTTTTCTAATTGCCAATTATTTGACGATAATTGCCATGTCATTTAGATTTTACCAACAACGATCTTTTAACTTACAAACAACTGGATTTCATCAATAGTGATTTGTTTATGAATTATTTTATGTTCATTAAATGGTGACTTGATTTATTAATCAGTGTGTAATCCTTATTTAAATCATTTATCCCTAAATAACACTATATATATATATATGGCCATTTAAGTAAACTCAAGTGATGGAACCAACGGGATATATCTTGATTAACAATAAAGTATTAAAAATATATTGTTATTGATATTTAGATTTGTGATGCATAATTATTTAAGTTTAACTGATTGAACCAACGTGATATTACTTGATTTTATATGAAAGGAACAAATAATGCATTATTATTATTTTATTTTGTCAATCGATGAACTAAACAATAAATTGATTGATATAAATACAACTTATTTTGATCTGTATATTTATTATGCTTAGTCAATAGTAATGATTTAAATAAGGATTAACTACGATTATATATATTTGAAGTTTCTTTGATAGCAAGTTCCAACGGAAATTCATCGGTAGATTAAAGACTTATTAATAAATATGTAAGTAGTGACGTTTAATAATTATGAATTATTTTATTTATTCTTATTTTAAGCCTTATTGATAACAAGTGCAAACGGAAAGTTTTTGATATAATAAAAACTTATTAAATACTTAATTTAATTGTGAAAAATATCTAGCATTACTCATGTTTATTTTTAAGTCTTAATGATTATGAGTATCAACTGAAAGTTATGATGTTAACAAGACCTATTACTAATATATTGTTATGGTATTCACAATAGTTTCCTATCTCAATATTCTCATTTAATTTCTTTAACTTGATCTCTTATAATTGAACTTTTAGCATGTGCATTTAACTATTGACTATAAATACCTCAAGATGAGTGGAAGTATTTATGTATGCTCATTAATGAAAGCATATAAGTAATTCTTTGTAAACTCCAAAGACGATAAGAAATCAACATGGGAATATTGTTTCATTTTAGAAAAAGGTCTTATATTTCAAAGGAGTCATAAGAAAAATTTTAAAAGACGACAATAACCATTATGTTGAATTTGTGGCATGGTATTATGTTTTTCTGCCAGATAATGCTACTAGAAAAATACTTTATTGATTCAAATTATAAACTCTCACTACCAAAAAAACAATTTTTTATGACAAAATATTCGTCGGAAATTTGTAGGAAAAACTGTATAGCGACAAATTACCGACAAAAAACGTTTGTAGGAAAAAACCTACTAGGAAAAACATTTCCGACAAGTTTCCGACGAATAATCCGACAAATTAGCGACAAATGTTAGTTGTCGCTAAGTTTCCGACAAAATATTGACAAACATAAATTTAATATTTTCGACCAATTAGCGACAAGTTTGCGACAAAACATAATTCCCCCTTTTTATATAATAATAATAATAATAATAATAATAATAATAATAATAATAATAAAAATAAAATAATAATAATAATAATAATAATAAAATTTTTAAAATAATAAATCATTTAAATTTTCCGATAAAGTTCCGACAAACAGTTTTTTCATAAATTAAATTTAGCGACTATTTACCGAAAAAAAAATTATAAATTAAATTTAGCGACCACTTACCGACAAAATTATTTTTGATAAATTAAATTTTGCGACCATTTACCGACAAATTTTTTTTTTCTAAATTAAATTTAGCGACGACTTACCGACAAATTGTTTTTTTTTTAATTCTAATAAAATAAATTTTACCGACAATTTTCCGACAAAACGTAATTTTACTGGTGCACTTTTTCCGACAAAGAGGAATCCTTTTTTCCGACAAACTATTTTCAAAAATAATCAAAATCATTTAGCATTTTGGGTCAAAAAATTGCAGAAAAATAAATAAAAAACCTGTATAATATATAAACAAAAAAAGTGCAATTAATAATGTATAAAAATCTATCTAGCCATTACAATTAATTATAAAATTATATAAAACATGTTTTAACATGCCAAAATACAAAATAAATAAGAAACTAATTATTAGAAATTTTTTTCATAATTTCTTCCAATTGCTTTTGTAGTTTTTCGCGTTCAACCCTTTCTTTTTCAGCGTCTCTTTCTATTTACTTTTGTAGTTGCTCACGTTCGATCCGATCTTTTTCTGCCTCTTTCTCCATTTGTTCCAGGCGGGTTTCCAAGTTTTGTCAAGCCTCCATTTCTTTTTCTAGCTGGGATCGAACTTCTTGGACCTATAAGTTGTTAAAGCATATCTATCTATTATAATAAATCGAAGTTTCTAAGGACACATGGCGTGATTATGGAGCACCTCAACTTTGATTTTCCCGCTTCTCTTTCCTATTAAATACACCTCATATTAAATAATAATATTATGTATGAAATACTTCGTTTTACATTTTTAAACTAAGAAACTTATTTTACAATACATTAAAAATATATTAATATTAAAAAAACACATTTTAATCCAACTTATTATAAAATATACAATTTTTAAAAATAGTATTTAGAAAAAATAAAGAAACAAACTTTGAAAGAAATTATTGTTTAAAGAAATAATATAGTTATTTTATTACTTAAATTATTATATTATACAAAATTTTATCCATATTTTATATGAAAAAATCTTATATTACCTGTATTTTCATTAATGATTGTTTAATATATTTTTATCATTCAATCCGTGTAATACACGGGGTGCTAACCTAGTATAATTAATACATAACCAAAACCTTGAATGATTTAAAAATGATGGGATTTTATGTCTAAAATCGTGTCCAAGTCTAATAACAACCAACTATATGTCTGCCTAGGCTAGAAGACTTTTTAATTTGTTGTTTTATATATAGTTAGTTTGTGCAACAAAACCCAAACAACAATTTAAAAATCACGATATATAGTAAAATGAACCCAACCCCTATACAATCTAGAAAACAACCAAACCGACACCTTGCCAACCCAAGCAGAAACCCATAGAAGCCCACAAAACAACTAGCTGCAACCAACCTCTAAACAACCAAGATATCACCCCACAACACCAACTTACAAACCTCCAAAGAAAAAAAAACCAAAGCCAAATCCAACAAAAAATTGATGCCAGTGGGTTTGAGGGGATAATAAACCAACCCAAAACCCAAGAATATCAACCTTAGGGGTGAGCAAAACTATCAGTAACAAGCAGGCTAAGGCACATTACTAGGGGTGAGCAAAACCCAAGAACATCATGCAAATAGTTTGTTAAGTATCATGCAAACTCTACTAGATGAAACAAGACATGATGAAATGTTAATTATAGGATGTCACACACTCTTTGATTTTATAAATTGTCAGGTTAGTGTTATTTAATGTGTGTAGTATTTGTGGGAATTTCTTCCTGTTTATATTGAAATTTGTCAATTGGTCAAATGTAGATATTTAACATAAAGTGAAACATGTCAATGGGTTGATCAGGTCAAAAGCCACCTCATGTAGGTTACAATGTTTACAGTTTCTTAAATCTATTTACTATAAAAGAATCAGCTTATTTAATTTCCATCCATTTTCATTTATCATATTTAATCAATCAGTTATTACAATATATGGAAAATGTAGTGTCGCCGGGTTGGCACACCCAAAGTTGACCCAAATCCATATTGACTTTTTACCTAACTTGCTTGCTTGCCAATTCTAGTTCTTAGATAATAGTCTTGACATTCAACAACTGTATCTTTAACTTTCTGTATTTTGTTTTTCATATTTGTAAGAATGTGATTGTTCTAAAATTCAACCCCCACCTGCTTTCTATGATTATTTAAATGAAAATCCAGCCTATTCATGGGGTTGTAAGCCAAAAAAATCAATCTAATTTTTACTCTCCCAAATGGTTATGATCTAATCAACTTATTCACTGATTATTTACATACGGAAAATACTAAACATAGGATGTATCCTAAGAATAAAACCTATTTTTATAATAAATACACACATTAACCAAGATCAATGTTCGTGCTCATAACCCGTCCAAGAGTGCCTAAACAATAAATAGTAATAACAATACCTCTTGCGACTGTCTGTCATCGCCATATGAAATAGACCTGCAAAATGATGATTGTGACCCGGTCACCACAAAATGAGGATCAGAGGATCCTACTCCGAACATCCGTCCATGACTGTTGGGATGTAGACGCTCCCACACAGCAAGTTCATCACGATCATGAGCTTGATCATTGTTCGGCCTGTACTCCTTCACAAGTTCATTATGGAACTCTTTCTACATTTCATTAAAAAAAAAGAGTCAATCTATAATCATAATCTTCTATTAATAAAAGAATAGCTAAATGTTACATGTGTCATTCTATTAGCAAACATGATCTTGCATTACTAGAGAGTAAGAATACTAATAACTTTTAAAGTGATAAATTCTAGCCATAAATAATACAACCTGTGTTTTCCATTTGGGGGACATTTAGTAATTACATACATATATATATATATATATATATATATGATAACTTACAAATGATTCTTTTGATCATGACGTGACAAACTCTAACTCATCCAGATCATTAGTATTGATTTCCCCACTCCGTAATCTCTTTTTAGTATCTTTGGTGGCATGAGTATCAATAAAAACTAATTCAAAGCCAACCGTTTTACCCTTTTTTTCCTACATAAAACATTATTAAGTGTAAAATATACAAATGGTTATTAAAATATATAGATGTGATTAGATTACCAAACGAATATGATGCTCGACGAAACCCATAGACCCTCCTGTATGACGAGATAGATCATTTTTACGATTATTTCTCCCAAGTTTTGATCTGTTTAACCATTTATCAGTGTTCCAAATCTGCATATAGTAAAATTACGCGTGTCTAAGTATATACCAAAAAATAAAAAATTTTAAAACAATAATTTATTAGCACACTTAGGGGCTGTTTGTTTGGGTCTGAATGAGTCTGAATGGGTCTGAATCTGAATGGTTCAGATTCAGACCGTTTGTTTCATAATCTGAACGGAGGTCTGAACGGAAAGGAAGGTCTGAATGGAGGTCTGAATGATTCAGACATGGAGATGAGTCTGAATGGAAGAAAAGGGTCTGAATGGTTGCTCCTGATCGTTGTCCTCGTCTCCCGATCGTTTACCGCCGCTCCCGATCGTCGACCACCCCTACCGATCGTTGACCACCCCTCCTGATCGTCGACCACCGCAACCTGATCATCGACCACCCCTTCCTGATCGTCGACCACCACTCCCGATCTTCGACCACCACTCCCGATCTTCGACCACGGCTCCCGATCTTTGATCCCCGTTCCCAATTTTCAACCACGGCTCCCGATTGTAGCCCTCGTCTCCCTATCTTCGACCTCTGTTTGCCGCCGCCTCCTCCTCTCAGTCGCCGTCGTCTCCTCCTCCCAGTAGCCGCTCGATCTGAATATAAATGCCGGTGTGAATTATTTCTAGAACATGGATGTATCATGTATTAATGAATTCGATGGATGTGGCATGTGTGGTTTTCAATAAAAATAAATATTTTAAATATTAATTTGGTTTAAACCAAATAAACCGAATTCAAAGAAAATTAGAACCGTAAACCAACTCGAAAACCGAATTTGTGTTATTGTTAATGTGTAATTTGACTGTTTGGATTTTAGCATCTTCGGATTTTACCATGTTTTTCTTATTTATATTATTACTGAAAAAAATTTAGAAGGGTAAAATAGTTATTTTGCATATTCATTCATATGTTCAACAAAACAGTCTTAATTGGTTCAGCACTTAATGGTTCAGACCCTCTTAACCATTCAGACATCTTAACCATTCAGCACTTAATGATTCAGATGCTACAAAACAGCCCCTTACTTTACATAATCGTTGACATCTATCAAGAGGCACATTATCAGGTGGATAATTAGAAGTTATATTGAATCTTTCTTCACCATGTGGAATAACATGCCCATCCTCCCTCGCTTTTCCTTTAGATGTTTCTCTAAATTCATTCATTATATCTAGATAACGATCCTTTAGCACGTTCACGAATCCATCAAAAATGTGTTGGTCATCCCGTGAATCCCATCTCCATTGTATTATTTGGACTAAACCCATCAATACACAACTCGAGACGAATATTACGTGTCTCTTTTGCAAAATCAGGAAAAATCAAGTTAAAATGATGCCAAGCCTGACCATCACTAGGATGGCTCATTTTTCTGATGAACTACGATTTGCATGCCAAGTTAAATGTTGTATCGTCTTCTTTGAATAAAATAATCTTTGAAGCCTTGGTCCTATAGGCATGTAGGTCATCACAAACTTAGGCACCTTCTTTCCTTTTTCTTTGTATCTTTTTTCATTACATACTTTACAATAATCCAGATCAGAATATTGTCCATGGAATAGCATGCAATGGTTCTGGCATGCTTGAATTTGTTGTGATGGCAACTCTAGTTGCTTCAACATCTTCTTGGTCTCATAAAAGTTTAAAGGTAACTTGTTATCATTAGGTAGAATTTCTTTAATGATCGGAAGTAGTTTATCAAATGTTGAGTCTGAAACATTACATTCTGATTTCCAGTTCAATAACCTCGTGGTGATAGAGAGTGTGCTAGCACGCTTAGCCCCATCCCGTAAAGGCTCATTGGCTTGCTTGAACATTTTGTAAAATGCCTCTGCTTTTTTATTAGGTTCTTGCTGATAATAAGGATCATGATTCTGACGCATGCCTTCCATGACAATTTGATCATATTCATTAAATTCACCAAGATCTTCATCAGCATCTTCACCTACATGTTGAGATGGTATAGGAATTGAACATTGACCCTTGTCTGCAGCTTCATTAGAATACCTTTCACCATGTGCATGCCATAACTGATAATCTTTCATAAATCCTTGAGTAATTAGATGAATTTGAACTTCATTTCTATTGTTGTAATACTGATTTTTGCATTTGCTACACCGGCACCTTATCTTTCCATTTTCAATGTTTGTTGCATTTTCATATGCAAAATCCAAAAAATAAGAGACAACTTGTGTTTAAATTTGTCGGAAACTAGAAATATTTTCCGACGATTTTCCGACAAAAGACTAAAAACTATCTGTTTAAATTTTATTTGTCGGAAACTTGTCGGAAACTAGAAATATTTTCCGACGATTTTTCGACAAAAGATTAAAAACCATCTAATTTTCTTGTTTAAAATTTATTTGTCGGAAAATTCTCGGAGATTTAATTCTCCTTTTGATTTTTTTTATACATTTAAAACCAATTTTATTTGTCGGAAACTAGAAATATTTTCCGACGATTTTCCGACAAAAGATTAAAAACCATCTAATTTTCTTATTTAAAATTTATTTGTCGGAAAATTGTCGGAGATTTAATTCTACTTTTGATTTTTTTTATACATACCAATTTAATAAAGTGAAATAAATTTAAAAAGGATTTGTCGGAAAGCTAAACTATCTTCCGACAACTTTCCGACGTTACTTTTACATAATTATTTAAATCTCGTTTAATACATTAGAATAATCTACCTACTCTAATAAAGAAGTATGTATAGGAGACATGTGGCGTATTCTGGTTAAATCTGAAAATGATTTTTCCCTCCTCTCTCTCCTACTAAATAATATTAATTTTTAGTAATTAGATTATATAATTAAAAATCTAATCTGATTATTGTAATAAAGGAGTATTTTTAGGGGACATATGTCGCATTCTGGTGCTATCCGAAATTTTTTTCCCGCCTCTCTTTCCTAATATATATTTATAATTTCTTTAGGAATTAAATTATATAATTAAATATTAAAAAATATATAAATCTTTTAATTCTAATATTTTACTATTTATTATAGTTTATAATTTATAAAAATATTTTAATTATACTTTATCTTAAAATATAATTTTATAATTATTAAAAATTTATTATTAATTTATATTAATAAATATTTTTTTTAATTATCCAACCCGTGTAATACACATGGTTTTATGCTAGTATATATATATATATATATATATATATATATATATATATATACACTTTTGTCGGACGTTTCTCGGAAATTCAATTTTCATTCCGACGAAATGAAATTTTTTCTAGTCTTTTGATTCAGAATAATATATATATATATATATATATATATATATATATATATATTTGTCGGAAGTTTCTCGGAAATTCAACTTTCTTTCCGACGAATTTCCAACGACATGAAACTTTTTCTAGTTTTTTGCCTTATATTAAATTATGTCTGTAATTTGTCGGTAATTTGTCGGAGATTAATTTAATTACCGACAGTTTAGCGACAAAATTATTGGTTGTAGCTATTTTGTCGGAATAATATAGGAAAGTTTTGTGACAAACTTTTTTGTTTATTTTGTCGGAAATTCATCGCAACTTTGTAGAAAATTTTGTTTGTCGGTAAATCGTCGGAATATTTTGTAGGAAAGTTGTGTGTTTTCTAGTAGTGTCTAGCTATCTCAAGAACATTAAAATTTATATCGACACAATTAGCATTTGTGTGAGAAATAATGGAAGACAAATATAAATATAGAGTATATTATTACATCTGAAAACATTAGCAAATCCACTTACAAAAGGTATATCACCCAACTTTAAATAACATGTCGTCAATACGGGTATGTGATAATGACTACTTACTTTTAGAGCTCATTGATGTATCATGTAATTGTCACTTAATGGGTACCATAATATATGCATGTGACTATACTCGTAAGACAAACTTTAATTATAACTCCCTAATTAATGGCTAAATTGGATTAATGTAGCCATAAACTTTATGGGTCACATGTTGAAAATAACATACTTGAACATATATTTTTACATTAGTATTATTATGAAGTTTTGGCGTAGTTAATAAACTTAATTATGACCAACTTATTTTTATTCAATAGTCAATTAGTCAAGTGGGAGAATGTTGAAATTTATTATATAATATGATCTTGTGAATATTTGATAATTTTATTATCAAGTTTTGATAATTAACCAATAAGCTCTTATGTACAAGTTGATGCAATTATCAATTTATGGATAATTACATTATATTCTCTCCATGACAACATTTTGATGGACAATATTACCCTTACATGAAACTATAAATATGAAGACATACTAAACTAATTCTTCTTAATGTTCAAATAATCATTTCACTTACATAATGATTTCACTAATCTTAATCTATGAGAAGGAAGAACACCATACATATAAATCTCCAGCATAACTTGGACATAATAGAAGATTAGAGAATCTTATATATTGTATCATCATCAAGAACATAATTGAATCTTCTAACAAGCAAGTATATTTACTTTCTTGATTTGTTTTATCTTGAATTTAATCAACATGGACCCTCCCATAATAACCTTTGCTAGGGTTACATGGGTATTAGGTAATATTTTCATCACAATAATACCTTGAATGACCGTTTATTTCATCAATGTAGCAAAATCAGTCACATGAAAAATCTAAAGTTAATTAAGGGAACATATATTGATAACATGTTAATTTTTAAATCATAATATCTTTTTTACTGATTTCTCTTTTGTTAATCTATGTTTTTTTGTTAGCGACTTTAAGTTTGAGAAGGAACTAATAAAAATCATATAGATGTAGGCTTTATAGTAAATCTCTTTTTAACCGTTTATATATTGATTAAAATAATAACATTTTTATTTTCATTTTTTAAACACTACTAAAATAATAGGTACTAACACAAGAAATAATACACACATACAGGGGTTGTATAAGTTGAAAATCCCTTTTAGTTGAGAAAACCTGCAAAAACCATGTAAAACTTTTTTTTTAATTTTTTTATAGTTTTGTAACATTATTAGGGTTATTTTTATAAAAAAATATAAAAAACGACGAGTAAATGTTTTTAAAAAAACAATTTGTAGACGATGAAGCATATACGTAATTCCTTCGTCTATACCTAACAGATGTGTTACACTGCGTTTACATATGTGTTACATTTATATTACATCGTTTACAAATTATTATCATTTTAAAAAATTTAGTCGGCTTTTTTTTCATTTTTTTTATAAAAATGACCCTAATAATATTACAAAACTTTAAAAAATAATTAAAAAAACTTTTTTTGCATGGTTTTTTTTAAGGTTTTCAATGTTTTCTCAACTTAAAAGGGTTTTCAAAATATTCATCGCCTATACACACACACACATACACACATATATAGGGATTGTATCTTCTAATAGCTCGATCTTAAAGAAAAAATGTATAAATTTTATTTGAACCATTTATTTAAAATCTTGAAAATAAACATGTGTTTAACATTAAGATTACATTTCTGCATCAATAAAACATTACCTTGTTCAAATTTCCACTCATTTGATGTATTTCCAACCGTAACTACTTTCACCAACATATTCGACCACCGGTAGAAGTAGTGACAGAGTAATAGATATTTCTAGATAAAAAGAATATGTATTTTTCTCATCAAGTGATGTGTGTTCGCAGGGGCGGATCTACATAGGATGATACGGGATCACCAGAACTCACCTTATTCAAAATGTTAGTAGGAAATTTTTTTTCTAAATGGTTAAACAATAGGGTGAACCCATTAGTGTTTAAAGGTGAATCCCAAGTATATAATTTACAAGCAGTCTAGGGGTAAGGAATCTGGATTTCATACAGTAGGTCACAAGTTCAAATCCAAGATTTTTTTCAGATTTTTTTAAGTTTGTAAAAAATAGAAAAGCATGATAATTACTTAATTAGAGACTAAGGGTTACTTTTTTAAAAACCACATTCATTTCCCCCAAAACAACCCCCACCCCCATTTCGGCTTCAGACCTTCTGCTTCACGTTCACGATCCAATATCCCAAAAAAAAACCCACAGCCGTAACTCCGCCCCTCCCTGCCCTCCGCCCTCCGGCGACCGCGACCGGCGCTCCCTGCTTCTCCGGCGACCAACGAGTGCAACCGGACGTCAGAATCAAAAAAATAGGTATTATTGTGAACTTAATGTTGTTTTGTTTGGGTATTTTGTGAAATTAGTGTTGATTTGTTTAGGTATTTTGTGAATTTTGTGTTGTTTTGCTTAGGTATTTTGTGAAATTAGTGTTGATTTGTTTAGGTATTTTGTGAAATTAGTGTTGATTTGTTTAATTATTTTGCGAAACTTGATTAGGTACTATGAGTCTTGATAGATTTTTTCAAAAAAAGCCTCAACAAATGTTGAATCATCTTCATGTAACAAATGATTAAAAATTGATTTGCATGATCTTCCGTGGAATCCTTCCGAAAGGAAACCAATTTCATGTTATCACCTCAGTTAAAAGGATAAAGGATGAAATTAGAAGAGCTTATTTGTGAAATTAGTATTGATTTGTTTAGCTATTAGATGAAATATTTCCTTAATAAAAACCTAAACGTATTTATATTTTTTTTGGTAAAAATAAGATTGGGTCTGAACGACAAAGACATAAGAGTTAGAAGTTAGGACTTTAGAGTTAAGTGTTAGCGTGATGCTACTTCCATTGAGGTTAATTAAAGGTTTGAGCCTTGATAAAAACAAATTGATGTTATTTAATTGGGTCATAGATCATGTAGAGTATGATAGGCATTTGGATGCGTAAGTTATTGTTCTGAAAAAAGGTTAAGAGTTTGTGTGTGTATGTGTGTATAACTAAAAAACGACTCACTTAATACACTTCACTCTTTCATAAAACTTTTTCCCAAAATTGTGACAATTGCAATCGAGAATTACGTCATCGATGACGAAAACACAATTGGCCGTGCTTGAAATCCACGTTGATTTAGCAATTGTAATTATTACAGGTTGATAGTATGCGAGAAATGATGAACGTAGGCAAAAACCGTGCGCGAAAAGGAGTTACGGATTGTTCGGAATCATGAAACGAAGAAAAATCCCAAAATTTGAGAAAAACCTTGCTAGGCAGTACGCTAGCGTGAGACTACCACTCCAGGCGGCACGCCTGGAGTCCACGAAAAAATTCTAGAATCTGATTCCTCCCTCGCGCGCTACGCCCCAGCCCAATGTCTCACGCGGGCCGGTGCTGTAAAGCCCTGAACGTGATGAAGACTGTAAAAGTCAACCTAGGAAGAGTCAAAGTCCAGATTTTTTTGTTTAATTTCGTGTATAGCAGGTTCGAGTACTCAGTGTATTCGTGTACTCGAAATATTTTGTATTAGATTTCGAGTACACCTAGACCTAGTATAAATAGATGTATTTTGTACAGGTTTGGGTTGGAATCCCGAGACATTTGCTCTCTAGACGTATTGAGGCACTTGTACTCGAATTTTCAATATTTATACAAAGATTACATTTTTCCACTTACTTTTTTGATTCTAACTTGGATTCCGCACTTGTTAGAGATCATTGATGATGATTTAGAAGATAAAGTTTCGTTCTTGATCCGGTTTGAGACCTACAAGGGGTATCAGAGCTTGAGTGCTCTTTTCATTGTCAAGGTAACAACTTTCTGAAGCAAGTTTAATACTTTATCATTCTTCTCTGCTCCATCTATCTACTGTGTAAATTTGGGACTCCAAATCTTAAGAAATATTTTTATAAAAATTTTCTTAAGTATTTTCGAGTTCAAAATTTTCGAGTTCAGCTATTTCGAGTACAGATAGAGTGTTCAAATGATAGCTACAGTTCGAGTACAAGAAATTTTCGATTACAAAGGGATCTTCGATTACAAGTAATTTCGAATACAAGTTTGAGTTCGAATACAATATCATTTTCGAGTACAACAAAAGTTTCGAATACAGGTTTCTCTTCGCATACAGGAGGATTTTTTATCACAAGGAATTTCGAATACACATTGAACTTCGAGTATAGAGTGATTTGTTTTATCTTTGGGCAGTGTTTGGTGATCTGTTCTACAGGGACTTCGTGAACAACACTTAGAAATTTTTCTAATTCATCATCGCTTCAAAGAATCTGACAAATTTGTCCAACTTACTCAATCTGGACAATGAGATCGGCACCGGAACAAAGCCACCAAGGCTCGTGTCGGGAGATAACTTCCAAGATTGGAAATTCAGATTTCAATCCTTTATCAAGTATACTGATCCAAAGCTTTGGAAATCCATTGAAGAGGGTCCCTTTGTGCCCTCATACCAGAGTGAGATCAATGGTCCTCTTGTTCCCAAGGATCCTGAACTGTACACTGACAATGACATCCTTATGATGGAAAAGGATGAGAAGGCTTATGCTTCAATCACTATGGCTCTATCGACTGATACACAAAACAACAAAGGAACTCTAGAATGCTTTGGTTGAAAGGCTTGAAGGAAATGAGGACATGCGAGAGAGTCGCAAGGATATGCTGAGACAGAGGTTCAACATGTTTAACCACATCAAGGGAGAGTCTCTTGAAGCACAACTTAATAGATTCACACATCTGATGACTGAAATGACAAGTTCTGGAATTGAGATGACCAAAGGAGAAGTGAACAAGAAGCTACTAAACTCATTGCCCTACACCTGGAACTCAAATTGTACAACGATCAAAAGGACAAAGGATATGTACAAGACTTCTCTGAGTGAACTGATCTCAATCATAAAATCCTATGATATGGATGATAAGCAGAGAGCACTGAATCATGCCAGGTCCATGGGAATTGCACATGTGTCAGAAAACTCTGCACTACTTTCTGCTATCAATCTTCAGGCTTCAGAGATACAGCACTATCACAACTCTTCATCTGGATCAATTCCTTTTGAAACCGTTTTCTTATCATCTGGACAAGCCAGATCAGTGTCTAAAATCAATCCAGAGAGTGAAGAGAATCTGCTGCTATTTAAGGGTTTCATGAACAGCTACAATGCATTCATAGCAGGAGAGTTGGCACCTGCCAACCTAACTCAAGACAATTTGGAGCAGATAAACCTAGCTGATGTTGAAGAAGTGGACATCTCATGGCAGATGGCTATGGCTATGTTTCGGGCAAAGAAGTTCATCAAGCGGTATGGAAGGAACAACTTTGGAAATAACCCGGGAAAGAAACTTGGATTTGATAAGTCAAAGCTGCGGTGCTACAACTGTGATCAACCAGGTCACTTCGCCAGAGAGTGTAAGCAGCCAAAGGTGACTAAGGAAGGAGAAAAGAAGTCTGAAGAGAAAACTGTGACTACTACTGCAGGAGGAAGTGCTAGCACGTCCAAAGCACTGGTGACTCAAGAGACTGATTCCTATGATTGGAGTGATCAGGTGCAGGAACTGGAGCTAACTCTGAGTCACGCATTCATGGCTGAGGTGGACGACAAGCAAAAGGAGGTAACTGAAAATCTTTGCTCTACCTCATGCATAGATAAAGTGTTTAAGTACAGGTCACATAATGAGTCACTAATCAAAGAAGTAACTAAACTTAAATACTTTAACTCAGAATTTCTTAAAAATGAAGGAATTTTTAAAAGGAAACTTGAAGCATAGGGTCAGGATGTGGCAAGGTTAAAAGAACTTCTAAGTGACAAAGAGTCCAACTATCGAGATGCTCGACGCAAAATCGATGAACTCACTTTATAGTTGGACCAAGTTAAAACTCAACTTTCTAAAACCTCGGTAAAATGTGAAAAGTTTAATTACTCAAGCAAGGTTGTGGAAAATATGACATCCATGCAATATCGGGAAAAGAAGGGCAAGGGAATTGGGTATAATGAATGCGAACCACCTTTTAATCATAATTACTCAATTATGCCCAAAATCAAAACATCAGTTGATGAGTTGCTGTCACAGTCTGATCAAAGGTTCGAGTTCAGCACTGGTTTTGACAAACCTGTCCCTTTGACAGCAAATCCCATTGAGACCAGTCCCAATATTTCTGATGATTCTGAGATGTGTGCAGATAGTTTAAACAAAGCAGGTATGAGGGGGAAGACAGAAGAAAGAAGTGCTGAGAAGAGCACAGATTGCTCAACATCTTTTGGAACAACATCTTTTAGTTCAAATTCTAATTTTGTTGAAAAAATTTGATAAAATTAAAATTAAAACAAATGAAATGTCTAAAAATTTTAAGTCAACTTTTGTTAAAAAGAATGTTATTTTGGAAACCACATCTTCTCGTTTGCATCATGACTTTAAGGGTCATTACACAGTCAGCAAAGAGGCGAGTTCAAAGTTGAATCCTAACTGTGAACCATTTGTTCCAACAAGGTCATTGGAACAAGCCTCTACAAGCCTCTCTTCTAGTCTTTTTGACTGTGATATAAAACCTTTTGACCCTAAGGAATTTCATGAAAAGGTAAGTTGCTTTGTTTATGGTAGACCAGGCCACATTGCAAGAAATTGTCTGCACAGACCTACTGAATTCTTTTTTGGAAAGAATCAGAAGGTCACACCCAAGGCAAAACCCTCTAACAAATCAACAAGGACTGACCAATCCTCAATGCCTAGGGTGAATTCTCAGAAAGAATCTCAAAAGAAATCCACTGCCAAAAGGAAAAGATCACCCAAACATCATCAATATGGTTTTCATAAACAAAATTCAAACTTTTCAAAAGTTCAAAACAAGACATATTGGAGACATGATACAACTTTAAATACCCCATTAAAACCAATTAAACATGGCAGTGGTGCAAGATCAAAGACTGATAAAGACAAAACAGTTAAATCACAAGGGGTACACAAGAAAGAATCCATCGTTTCTCTTGTGCCTAAACCTGTCATGGTTTGGGTACCTGTTTCTTACTGATTGTGTGTAAAATGCAGGGATGGCCAAGCAAGCTTAAACATGTTTGGTATGTAGACAGTGGCTGCTCCCGGCATATGACTGGGGATTTTTCTCAGTTACATGAGGTTACACCATTCAACGGAGGTTATGTATCACTTGCGGGAGACAGGGGAGGAAGGATAAGCATGAAGGGCACGGTCACAAATGGAACTCTCAGTTTTGAAGACGTGTACTATGTTGAAGAGCTCAATCACAGTCTTTTGAGTGTTTCTCAAATCTGTGACAAGAGCTTTTCCACACACTTCACAAACAAGGAGTGTCTTATTCTGAAGCCTGGCTTTGTAGTGCCTGAGAAGTGGATTCTGATGAGAACTCCAAGGATAAAAAATGCCTACATTATCAACATGAACTCAGATTCATTCACAGAGAACACTTTCTTGTTCTCAAAGGCATCGGAGCATGATTGTCTGTTATGGCATCGGCTACTGGGTCACGTAAATCTGAAGAATCTAAACATATTTGCCAAGGGAGATCACGTTATCAGCTTGCCTTCTAAAGACTTTTCCACCATTGAGAAGTGCATCGCATGTGCCAAGGGGAAGCAACACAAGAGACCCCATAAGCCTAAACTTTTCAATTCTATCTCTTCAGTTCTTCACCTTCTTCATATGGATCTCTTCAGACCAGTCAATGTGATGAGTATCAGGAAGAAGTCATATTGTCTTGTTATGACAAATGATTATTCCACATTCACTTGGGTGTTCTTTCTGGACAAGAAGGATGAAACACCAGAGATTCTAAAGAAGTTCATTACCTTGATTGAAAATCAGAAGAATCTAAAGGTCAAGGTGATTAGAACTGATAATAGCACTGAATTTAGAAATCAGACTCTTATAGATTTCTGCGATGAGAAAGGGATTGCTAGGCAATACAGTGCAGCCAGAACACCTCAGCAAAATGGAGTTGCTGAAAGGAGGAACAGAACGCTTATAGAAGCTGCACGAACAATGTCGTCAGAACCTAAGCTGCCAATCTTCTTCTGGGCCGAAGCAGTTAACACCGCTTGCTATGTTCAAAATCGAGCACTCCTGAACAAGCGCCATCAGAAGACTCCATACGAAATTCTCTTCAATCAAAAGCCCAAAGTTGGTCACTTCAAGTCATTTGGATGTCCTTGCACTCTTCTTCATACAGAGCCAAACCACAAGTTTGATGATAAGGCATATGAGTGTTACTTTGTGGGTTACTCATCCGAGAAGGCCGCCTACAAAGTGTATAACAAGAAGACTCGGATGATCGTGGAATCGTATTATATTGATTGGCAAGAGTTGAATTCTACTGATGCCGGTTCTGGTCCAAACTGGCTATTTGAGCTAATTCTACTTTTAGGCCTTTCAACACTACATCCGAGAGTGCAGAATCATCTAAGCAAGCTGATGATTTCTATAAAGGTGATGATGAGGACTATAGGGTTGACTATGTTCCATGTGATCCTAATCTCTTAACAGTTGACCGTCCAGGCATGTACAATCATGCCCCTCCAGCTCAGCCGATCCCAATACATGAAGTTCTCCCATCAGAACCAGACACTTCTCAGTCCGTTCAACCACTTCCAGAAACTGATCAAGTCTCATCTTCCTCCCGCCAGACTTTTGATAATCCATTATTCTTAGATAGCAATCCTGAGGAACATTGCATGAATCACGAAGCCGAAGCAAGTGAAACTGCTCCTATCAACAACATCTCTTCTTCAAGTGAAGATCAAGTGAACAACATCATCAACTTGCTAGACAATCTAGCAGTAGAAGAAGTGCCAACACTCAGTGTGAACAAGAATCATCCAGTGGAAAATATTATTGGACCTCTCTCGGAAGGCGTTCTCACTCGAAGCAGATCCATTCAGCTCAGAACATGTTGCCTGAGGAGACAATTACACGAAGTCAATCAGGTCCAATTAATTCTTGTTTATATTCTTGTTTTATTTCGCAGGTCGAGCCCAAGAATGTCAAAATGGCTCTCAAAGAATCCAGCTGGGTTGAGGCAATGCAGGAAGAGCTGATGCAGTTTCAGAAACTTAAAGTATGGAATCTGGTTCCCTTGCCCAAAGGAAAACTACCTATAAGAACCGGATGGGTTTTCAGAAACAAAAGGGATGACTCAGGAGTCATTATCAGAAATAAGGCACGATTGGTAGTTCAAGGCTTCTATCAGCAGGAAGGGATAGATTATGAGGAAGTCTTTGCAGCAGTCGCAAGACTTGAAGTCATACCGATCTTCTTGGCCTATGCCTTGTACATGAACTTCACGGTGTATCAGATGGATGTGAAGACTGCTTTTCTGTATGGGAAAGTTAAAGAAGAAATCTATGTGTGCCAACCCCCAGGTTTTGAAGATTCTCAGTTTCCTGATCATGTCTACAAGTTAGACAAAGCTCTCTATGGTCTTCATCAAGCACCGCGAGAGTGGTATGCTACACTTACTGATCACCTGCATGCAAATGGATATACCCGTGGAGCCATTGATCAGACTTTGTTCGTTCGCAAGGATAAGGATGATTTAATTCTCGTCCAAATCTACGTGGATGACATTATATTTGGCTCCACAAGCTCGGCGTTATGCAAGGAATTTGAGGGGTAATGAAGAGGAAGTTTGAAATGAGTGCGATGGGAGAAATGACCTTCTTTCTGGGTCTGCACGTGAAGCAAGATTCTAAGGGTGTGTTGATTCACCAAGGAAAGTATGTCACAGATATTTTGACCAAGTTCAAAATGATGGAATCAAAGCCGGCATCCACTCCCATGGCTGCTCGTCCTATCTTAACTTCGGATTTGGATGGTGAAGATGTTGATCAACACCTCTATCGCTCGATGATTGGTTCCCTGATGTATCTGACTGCTACTCGTCCAGACATCATGTTTTCAGTTTGTCAGTGTGCCAGATATCAAGCAAATCCAAAGGCATCTCACCTTATAGCTGTCAAGAGAATCTTTCGGTATCTTGTCGGGAAGCCTCGTCTCGGTCTTTGGTGCCTAAAGAACTCTGAGTTTCATTTATTTGCATACTAAGACAGTGACTTTGGTGGATGTAACCTAGACAGGAAGTCAACCACTGGTGGGTGTCAGTACCTGGGAGATCGCCTTGTCTCATGGCAATGCAAGAAACAAACGACCGTATCCACATCTACTGCGGAAGCCAAAAATGTTGTTGCTTCCAGTTGCTGCTCTCAGGTTATCTGGATGCAACAACAACTCCTCGATTACGGTTTGAAATTTCTTGACTCTCCTATTTATTGTGACAATGAAGCTGCCATAGAGATCGTCAAGAATCCGGTACAACACTCCAAAACTAAACATATTGACATCCGGATTCACTTCATTCGTGACTGCTCAAACGGAAACTAATTCATCTTAAAAAGGTCCACACAGATGATAATCTAGCGGATCTTTTCACAAAACCGTTCGATACAACACGCTTTCATCACTCGCTTGCCTCTCTCAAATTAATCAACTTCAACAAAAAGAATTCTTTTGTAAATACTTTAAAATTTGTGTCTTATTTTATTCACAAATTTAGGGGGAGAAAATTTACAAAAACAACAAAAAGATTTTTGGTCTTAAGTCAAAATATACAAAAACAACAAAAAGATTTTCGGTCTTTGAGTTAGTCTAAGATGATCTACAAATTTAGGGGAGTTAAGTTTTTATAAATCTAAGAAAAGGAAATCCTGCCTCTTTCTATTCAAAGAAAATTACAAAAAGATTTACCTTTTCAAAGTTTAAGAAAATACAAAAAGAGTTTATTTGGACAAGCAAAGTGAATCGATCAAATTGGGAAGTGAAATAATTTCTAAGGATCAAAATTTCACTATCTTAATAAGATTTCTAAAAGAATAATAACTTTGAATATCTATTATACACTAAGAAGTAAAAACAAGTTTTTCCAAACTTAAAGAATCAGACTTGATCAAATTAAAAATATAAATAAATAAATAAGTGTGAAATTGTGATCATTAGATAACTAGAAATGTGTGACAACTATTTGACTTCTTGTTTAAGTCCTTGAATCAAAACGAGATTGTGTTTCAATAGACTTGAAATTGTGTTTGAAAAACTCGGGTATTTCCTATGTTTTGTGCAAACAAAGAGCGGGAAATACCTACTGAAGCATCCTCTGTTTTGCGTAAGCAAAGACCTGGATGTGTAACGTTAAGGCCAATGTGTCTGCAGATCAGAAAATAAAAGATGCCAATGAGCACAAGATGATAGAACCCCTTCTTGTTCTTGATTCTAACCTAATAGATCTGTTCTTTTCTTTTCTCACCTTAAAACTCTGTCAAAATAATTTTAAGTTCGTCGAAACACAATCAAAGTTTGAAACAAAGGATTTAACAAGACTTGATAGGTTGCATATTAATCTAGTCTTACAATCTAATTGTTCACAAATTTCCCATAAGATATTTTTATTAAAACTTGATCATATAACTCATTCTTAAGAAATGGAATAACAATTGGAAATCATTGGTGGGGAATATCTATTTAAAGGTTGTGCTTCGTTAAGAAATTAACTAAGCTGGTAAAATTTTGATAACAGATTTGATCCCACAAATTTAACCCGACTAAACCTAAACTTGTCCAAAAGTTTCCAATATTTTATTTTATTTTATTTTATAAAAGTTAGATTTTTAAATCGAAATAAAATATGTGTGTACTCGAAATTGAGTACACGAAATCGTATATTCGAAATGTCCCTATAAATAGCCCAACCATATTAAATTTCGAGTACCATTATTTCGTGTACACATTTTCTCCATTTCGAGTACAGACTTGGTGCCATTAGGCGATTTCGTTTTCTAGAGCTCTTTTCGAAAATCCACTCTGGCTATCTTATAGATCATCAGTAGGCGACCTTAGGTATAGATTTTTATCTAAATTTGACCGTGAATTTGACAGTTAATCGCAAAAACATATTTCGAATACGTGGATTTCGAATACAGAAGGTTTTTGGTCAAATTAACCACGAAAGACTAGAAATTGAAAGGCAAGTCGTGAATATGTTGGTCGCCTTTCAATTCCGAGTATATTGAACATGAATAGAAGCTCTGAAGAGCGAGATTGATGGACTTATGAAAATTTTTGTGTTCTCAAAATCTGATATTTTGAATACAAACAAATTTCGTGTACAGACTGTATTTCGTGTACAGCCTGTAGTTCGTGTACAAACTATAGTTCGTGTACAACTTGTACTTCGTGTACAGCTTGTACTTCGTATACAGCTTGTTATTCGTGTACAGTTTGATATTTCGAGTACAGCTGTTAGTTCGAGAACAGAACACTTCGGACTTAGAAAATTTTCAGTTAATTCATTTTTCTTGAACTTGAACTTGAACTAACTTGATATGTTTGTGTCTTTCAGATGGCTGATCTACGTTTTGTACCAGATCACAACATGACAGCGTATCTTGGAGATCCACCTGTAAAGCATTCTAATTTCAGTACTCTCGTTGAAGGATTGATCCTGTCACCGGTCAATTATGCCATTATGGAACACCCGACTATTGTGATTGACTTTATTCGGAGTTTTTGGGGCACTGTGGAGGAGCATACTGATGACAAGGGAATTATCAGTATTGTTGGAAAGATCCAAGGTCATCCCATCGTTATCACTAAGCAGATTATCAGAGAATGTCTGCAATTCGGAGACAAAGATACTTATCCCATTGAGCTTGATCAAGATCTGGTTAACAGAACCATCTATTGTAACATCAGTGCCGGAAACGTCACCGGAACAGTGATCGTGAACAGTACGTGAACAGTAGTCAGGTACAATTTTCATGTAATTCAGTGTATTTTATGTTCAGATTAAACCACAGTATCAATTCATATTATCGAAACAGTGAATTCACAGTCATTTCAGAGAAATCAAACCAGAACAATGGTTCTTGAGTCAGATAATTATCTGGCAACACAGAATCATCATGTGATTTATTTGTTAGGATCTTATTATGTATAAACGTATGTGAGGCCTTACAGGACAAAACAACACGAATATCGTTAGGTGAATGCTAAACCGACAGGTTATTCGTATAGGTGACGATCTGTACGAATAAACTTGAAAGTTTAACGTTCTGAATGATATTCAATAATTAGAAAACAAGATTGAAAAGTGTAGTTATCGCCGTGTTTGGTCGGGTGACGATTCGAACAAATACGCGCGAAGACCGCGCGATTCGATTTAAACGTTAAATGAATATTTTATAAATTAAATAATTAAAAGATATTTAGTTAATTTATTAGGAATCACAATCTAAAATAAATTTTATAATCCTATTTTAAAACCGAGTCGTTTCGTAACGAAAACGACGCAAAACCGACGTTTCTACGTGAAACCACGCGAAACCGAACGAACCCGAACATACCCGCACTATTGTGAGGCTTTAATGAGGGCATTTACTCCCTCATCTTCCCCCACCAACCAGATCTAACACCATCATCGTCACTTTCTCTCTCTTCTCTCTCTCTCTAGAAACCCTAGCTTGAACTCAACCATTTCTTCACCAAATCGTGTGATTTTGGTGCCTAAACGACCACATCAACACGTAGAACCCAAAAGTACAGAGGATCTGAGCTTTAAACCGCTCGATTTGAGGTAAGAATCAGTTTTGTATTGCGATTTTTAGGGTTTCTAACCCTTAGGTTCGCACCACATCCAAGCCGGTTCTATGCCAAGAAACTTTAGGGAATCACTCACTCATACACTAGAATTATGTAGGGTCAAGCTTCGGTTCAATATCCAGTTATTCTAATCGAAAACCTTGGCTGTTATGGCATCCGTTTGACAGGCCGAATGGCCACATGACCAGCCCGTCGAATGAGGATAGATCCTCATTCGCCGAAAGGGTAACTTCACTCATTCGTCGAATGAACAACCCCCTTCACATGTCCAGTCATTCGCCGAATGGATAGGGGTTTCCTTCGGCAGTAGTCTCATTCGGCCGATATTCCAGTCGACCCAGGTTCATTCGCCACTTGGTTCATTCGCCACTTGGTTCAATCGGCCAGGCCCTTGTCGCCACTAGCTATTCGATCGGCCAAGTAGTCTGGTTAATCGGCAGCCCTTCATTCGGCGAATGATTCCACTCAATCGGTTCTGCCATTCGCCCCTCCCTCCACCCGAATCAAGGACCATTCGACTATAGTCAATCGGCCTACTACATTCGCCCCTAGGCCTCATTCGACAAGGCTCACATTCGGCCATTGTTATTCGGCCAAGATGATCTTCTTCGGCCAGAATCTAGTCGGCCTCTAATCGATCAAGGTTTGAATCGAAGTTAGTTGTTCATGCATGCATGAATCTTGTATGTAGTATGCATGCATGGAGAGAGGATAACCTACTAGGTTTTAATACCAAGAATTCTAAACAATATTGAGGAAAGCATGGATTAGAGTTTGAGATAACAATAATTTTCTTAAACTTTATTATCAGTAAAACATGGATTTGAACATTATTATGTGTTTGACATATTTGAGAAATCACGAAGAGTAAAACAATAAGCAAAGGATAAGCGTGTTAATGTAACTATTAGCACCTAATCCTTAGGAATTTCGTAAGGACATATAACTAGTCTAGACGATTCATTCGAATTATCTAGTACGAGTTATTCAAAGGATCATGGGACGATCAAAGTCTTATAAATGGGTCAAGGATGGCCCAATGGGCTTAATATAAGCCCATCATATGTAAACATTTTTCCACTTAAATTAATTATGTTTTTAATAAAAGAAGTTAAATTGTAAACTTTATTAAATTAGAATAAATGATTTCTAAATAAAAGTTTAACTTGAAAAATAAAATTAACTTAAAAATGTGTTAAATAAAAGACTTGTGAGTAATTAAAATGAACCCTGATTATCTAGGGTTTAGTAGTTAATAATATGAGAACATGGGTTAATAATGGGTAATAAGTTAGATCAGTTAGATAGAAACACACTAGTAATTTAGGACACTTAGTTGCACACCCAGACCAAACCTTAGACACGACGACTACTATACATACTTATCGTATTCGAAATCCTCTTAAAACAACTCAGGTACTGAAGATACTTAAGCTACAACCAACGAGCGCGCATTTTGTGGTAATTCTATTCAGAGCAACACAGGTGAGTTCATTGCCCCTTTTCTAAACATTTTTGTTTTAAAACGCGGGGCTGAGAAGCATGCGTAAACTGTTTTACTTAAACTGTTTATTTAAATGCTTTTATTTATTATATGTTTTACATATATATGTTTGTGGATACTCCTAGACTCCTGTCTAGGAAATTATTGAACAGATCTAGTGATCTAATAAATTTAAGTACTCTTAAGAGTAATACCTTAAATTTAAATCCTAATTCAACCCATAGTCCATCAAGTTCAAATTCAAGAACCTAAACTCAAAGTGAAATCAAATGAACAAAATCAAACGATCATATTCAAGGGAATCATAACTCAGTGTGTGATCTGAGGCCCAAGAATCATAATCAAATCAAATCAATTATCATTCAAAATCATGAGAACTCAAAGAATCACGAATCAAGAGACTCAAGAGATCAGAAATCATAAATGTGTGTGACTCATTGAAATAATGAAATCATTATGATCTAATGAACTCATTAATACTCAAGTCAAGGTGGATGTCAGTTGTATATGGAATCAAGACCACGTGTAACACACATATAAAGTCCCTCTCAGGTATAGAAGACTCTTGTAGTCAGGCTATACGGGCAATAACATGAACGATCAAATGAAATCAATATCAAAGTCAAAATCAGGAGAATCAAGAGATCAAGAATCACAGGATATCCTTAAAGTCCCCGCTTGTACAGAAGACCTTTGGGTCAAGCTGTAAGGGCAAAACATTAAAATCCCGCGCAGTTCAGGTGTACTCCTTGTGAGCTATGCCTGACATGGGTCACGTGTGAGAGGTTACGACTTGGACAACCACCAACAACTAAGTCTAACTGATTGAGTAAAATTATACCCAATCATCATGTCTTAGTTGTATTTAAATGTTTTATTTAATTAATAAATTAAATATTTGACGTTTTACTATTATCACTGTCTTTTTGGGAAATCATATATCTATGAGGAACCCAATAAATCGAAGGCATATCAGATTTCAATATCATGATCTAAATCAGAGGTGTTGGGTAAAAATGCTTAATTATCATTAACAACAGTGTCATATACATATTAGTATGTGGTGGGATAGAGTCTGGGCTTGACCCTTTCGTGATTCCCTATATATAAGCATACCGATGTGGATATTACATGTGGAGTTAATGAGGTTAGGGTCTTTACCAAAAGAGGTTTTCAAATCATTATCATACCATTTCCAATTCATTTTCAAATACTAAACTATATGAACTCACCAACCATGTGTTGACTTGATCTTTCTGCATGACTTCTCAGGTGACGGACAGGTCAACTAAGGAGTTATTCCTTTCGTACTAGGACTTCAGATAGAAGGCTTAGCTTTTGGACCTGCATTATTTTTTTGAAGACATCATCATGCAAATTATTTTGTATATCTTGTATAATTACAAGATAGAAATACATGATGTTAATGGTAGATTTACATTGTTAAATTATAAACAATACTGATATAATTTAACTTTGTAATTCTATTATGTTTAGCGTTTCTCATTTGTATCATGTGCAATGTAAACAATCTGATCATCACGATTATCACTCCCGATATCGCGCCCCGGGAACCTTCCGCCCGACGGGACAACCGATCCTATCCCGCCGGCTCGGGGTGTGACAGATTGGTATCAGAGCCATGGTTATAGAGAAATATAGGTCATTTAATTAAACGGTTTGGCCTAGACTATAACCTAGGGACCCTGCATGTAGAGAACATAGGAATTAGGAATTTACTTGCATTGTGTCTTCTGCATTCGATCATTGCACTAACCAATGTTCTATTGGTTATGATTAGAATGTCACCAAGAAGACAACCATCACCGCCTCCACCTTCGCAAGAGACGGATTCAGCAGTCGAGGCACTTGCAACTATGATCACTGAACAGTTGGTGGCGATTCTCCCTGGAATCATCACCCGGATCAGGAACAGTGAGGAGTTTGCTAAAATCTTCCCACTACTTTCTACAGAGCAGGAGAAATCGGAAACAGGAGAGTCAAGCAAGAAGCGAAAAAGAGGTCATCCTGAAAAATCAAAAGACCTTGTAATCTACACTGAGGCCATTCCTCTACGCCAGATGGCCGTTGCTCCAGAGTTGGGGAGTCGTAAGTATTATACTGGCAAATTTCCTTTATGTGCCATGTGCGGTCTTCACCATTCTAAGGATAAACTGTGCAAACATTGTCTGAACTGCGGGAAAAAGGGACACTGGAGTCGTGACTGTAATAATCCCCCGACTCATAACCAAAATCCTGGAAACACTACATATCCTCTTCCTCGATACAGAAAAGATTGCTATGTGTGCGGACTGTCCGAACACATTTCACGAGACTGCCCCGTGAGGACATCTTCCCCCAATCCTGCACAATCTAAGGGAAAAGCTTCCCTCTGTTCGGTTTGTCACCACCATCATCGAGCTGAACTCTCATGTGTACAATGCACGCACTGTGGAGAGACGGGACACTGGATTCAACAGTGTCGGTTAAATTCGACCAGGAAACAGAAACAAAAACCGAGCACCTCTACTTCCTCTCAACATAACAACAACTGCTACACGTGCGGAATGCACGGACATTTCGCGAGGAAATGCCCTAGGAAAATGCCTCCAGCAGACTCAGCAGTCACCGAGGAACTACTCGTTTTACCGACTCCTGGGGAACACTCGGAGTCTGATGACTCCATAGGTATGCAAATTTCAACTTGATACATTAAATTATTTATTAGTGTATTAATCAGAACTGCATAGTCTGTTGTAATTCTAGAAACAATAAATTTAAGATAGCTGTAGACAAATTCAGTGCCAGAAAGATAATCGAAATCATGACTTAAGAAATCTCTAGGTTAAGTAAACGTTAAGTGATTAAATAAAGGTAGGTTGAGTCTTAATTACAGTCTAGTTACTATAGTTAGGAAAATAACCATATCTAGTGGAACATTAGAAGGCCGTAGATAGTTAGATGCTAAGGCTAGTATGTAAACTATTATTTCTTCACCTAGAACTATAGAACTCGAATCGTTAGATTTAGAGAACCTCTGTTCTAGGAGACCAGGAAAGGATAAATTTTAGAACTGTGCTAAAATCATAGTTAAACTAGGATAAGTAGATCAAGGGAAATCAGTTGTGAATGCAAGATGAAGATACGCCAGAGAAAATATTCCGAATGAAAAATGGGCATTTCAAGTTACGGTAATGCCTTTTGGATAGAAGAGTGCACCTATGGTTTTCGTGGACCTCATGAACCGAGTGTGCAAACTCTATCTAGAGTAGTTTGTCATTACCATTAAGGGATGACATGCTGATTTATTCTAATACCAAGAAAACATACGAACGACATCTCGGGAATATTCTGGAGTTGTTAAAGGAAGAACTGCCCTGTCTTAGTTTCTTTCATTTTGAAACTAGAATGAGAATAAGTCATAGTTGGAACAACATTTATAATGAGTTCCGACAGTCACATGACTTTTGGGTAGAAGTAAGATAAACATACAACATCTCGCAGACGGGTATAGGATTACTTAGAAGGTAAATCATTATCTTGATCCTAATAGTACTACCATACCTTAGGTAGACCTCCCCGATATATAAAGTCTACTTTCACAGTTGAGAATAGATTAAATAGATGGTGAAGTATGTGTACGGTTATAGCAAATAACCTAAGATTTCGCCAAGTGATTTAAGGATCTTAATCAGACGATCAAGACTCAGAGTCGTGAGAGCCATCTATGAGAACTTTAAGGAGTGTGTCAGATTGTAGAGCAGAGTGACAGTTCAAGATAAACCGGATAAAATACCTACTACCAAAATGGTGGGTGGATTCCGGTGATAGGTAAATCCAGAAGACTCACTCTTGAGAAGGCACACGTGCCAAATAATCAGTGCATCCGAACGCCGATAAAATGTATCGAGACTTACAGAGATTTTATTGGTGACCGGGAATGAAGAAGGACATAGCCGAATATGTCGGCAGATGTCTTACGTGTGCAAGAGTAAAGGCGGAACACCAGAGACCGTCTGGTTTACTGGAACAGCCTGAGATTCCGCTCTGGAAGTGGGAGCAAATAGCTATGGACTTCATTACCAAGCTACCCCGCACTTCCAGTGGTCACGATACGATTTGGGTGATCATTGATCGATTAACAAAATCTGCTCATTTCTTGCCGATGCGTGAAACCTTCACGATGGATAGACTGGCGAGATTGTACATCAATGAGATAGTGGTACGTCATGGTGTACCATTGTCTATTATTTCTGATAGAGACAGCAGATTTACTTCAAGGTTCTGGCAATCACTGCAGAAATCTCTAGGGACACGGTTAAATCTGAGTACAGCTTACCATCCGCAAACGGACGGCCAAAGCGAACGTACGATTCAGACCCTGGAGGACATGTTAAGAACCTGTATTTTGGATTTCGGTGGGAATTGGGATTCTCATTTGCCACTGATTGAGTTCTCCTACAACAACAGTTATCACAGCAGCATCGGATGTGCACCATTCGAGGCTCTATATGGCCGGAAATGCCGATCACCGATCTGTTGGACTGAAGTTGGAGATAATCGAATAACTGGGCCAGAGCTTATTAAAGAAACCACTGATAAGATTTCCCAGATTCAACGAAGATTGCAAAATACAAGAAGCGGACATAAAAGCTACGCGGACAAACGGCGTAAGCCGTTGGAATTCCAAGTGGGAGACCGTGTCATGTTGAAGGTATCCCCATGGAAAGGCGTTGTACGTTTTGGAACAAAAGGCAAGTTAGCACCACGGTACGTGGGACCGTTCGAAATCATCGAACGTATTGGTCCTGTGGCGTATAGACTGAGGTTACCAGATGAACTCAGTGGTGTGCATGATGTGTTCCACGTCTCGAACTTAAAGAAATGCCTTGTTGACGAATCACTCGTCATTCCACTCGAAGAAATTCAAGTTGATGATCAGTTACATTTTATTGAAGAACCTTTAGAGATTATGGATCGTAAAGTCAAGCAACTGAGGCGAAGCCGTATTCCGATTGTAAAGGTTCGTTGGAATTCAAGACGCGAACCCGAGTTTACTTGGGAACGTGAGGATCACATGAAGTTAAAGTATCCCCAACTGTTTGAAGAGGAAGATGTACCCGATAACAATTCTTAAATTTCGGGACAAAATTTCTTTAACAAGGGGAGACTGTAACATCAGTGCCGGAAACGTCACCGGAACAGTGATCGTGAACAGTACGTGAACAGTAGTCAGGTACAATTTTCATGTAATTCAGTGTATTTTATGTTCAGATTAAACCACAGTATCAATTCATATTATCGAAACAGTGAATTCACAGTCATTTCAGAGAAATCAAACCAGAACAATGGTTCTTGAGTCAGATAATTATCTGGCAACACAGAATCATCATGTGATTTATTTGTTAGGATCTTATTATGTATAAACGTATGTGAGGCCTTACAGGACAAAACAACACGAATATCGTTAGGTGAATGCTAAACCGACAGGTTATTCGTATAGGTGACGATCTGTACGAATAAACTTGAAAGTTTAACGTTCTGAATGATATTCAATAATTAGAAAACAAGATTGAAAAGTGTAGTTATCGCCGTGTTTGGTCGGGTGACGATTCGAACAAATACGCGCGATGACCGCGCGATTCGATTTAAACGTTAAATGAATATTTTGTAAATTAAATAATTAAAAGATATTTAGTTAATTTATTAGGAATCACAATCTAAAATAAATTTTATAATCCTATTTTAAAACCGAGTCGTTTCGTAACGAAAACGACGCAAAACCGACGTTTCTACGTGAAACCACGCGAAACCGAACGAACCCGAACATACCCGCACTATTGTGAGGCTTTAATGAGGGCATTTACTCCCTCATCTTCCCCCACCAACCAGATCTAACACCATCATCGTCACTTTCTCTCTCTTCTCTCTCTCTCTAGAAACCCTAGCTTGAACTCAACCATTTCTTCACCAAATCGTGTGATTTTGGTGCCTAAACGACCACATCAACACGTAGAACCCAAAAGTACAGAGGATCTGAGCTTTAAACCGCTCGATTTGAGGTAAGAATCAGTTTTGTATTGCGATTTTTAGGGTTTCTAACCCTTAGGTTCGCACCACATCCAAGCCGGTTCTATGCCAAGAAACTTTAGGGAATCACTCACTCATACACTAGAATTATGTAGGGTCAAGCTTCGGTTCAATATCCAGTTATTCTAATCGAAAACCTTGGCTGTTATGGCATCCGTTTGACAGGCCGAATGGCCACATGACCAGCCCGTCGAATGAGGATAGATCCTCATTCGCCGAAAGGGTAACTTCACTCATTCGTCGAATGAACAACCCCCTTCACATGTCCAGTCATTCGCCGAATGGATAGGGGTTTCCTTCGGCAGTAGTCTCATTCGGCCGATATTCCAGTCGACCCAGGTTCATTCGCCACTTGGTTCATTCGCCACTTGGTTCAATCGGCCAGGCCCTTGTCGCCACTAGCTATTCGATCGGCCAAGTAGTCTGGTTAATCGGCAGCCCTTCATTCGGCGAATGATTCCACTCAATCGGTTCTGCCATTCGCCCCTCCCTCCACCCGAATCAAGGACCATTCGACTATAGTCAATCGGCCTACTACATTCGCCCCTAGGCCTCATTCGACAAGGCTCACATTCGGCCATTGTTATTCGGCCAAGATGATCTTCTTCGGCCAGAATCTAGTCGGCCTCTAATCGATCAAGGTTTGAATCGAAGTTAGTTGTTCATGCATGCATGAATCTTGTATGTAGTATGCATGCATGGAGAGAGGATAACCTACTAGGTTTTAATACCAAGAATTCTAAACAATATTGAGGAAAGCATGGATTAGAGTTTGAGATAACAATAATTTTCTTAAACTTTATTATCAGTAAAACATGGATTTGAACATTATTATGTGTTTGACATATTTGAGAAATCACGAAGAGTAAAACAATAAGCAAAGGATAAGCGTGTTAATGTAACTATTAGCACCTAATCCTTAGGAATTTCGTAAGGACATATAACTAGTCTAGACGATTCATTCGAATTATCTAGTACGAGTTATTCAAAGGATCATGGGACGATCAAAGTCTTATAAATGGGTCAAGGATGGCCCAATGGGCTTAATATAAGCCCATCATATGTAAACATTTTTCCACTTAAATTAATTATGTTTTTAATAAAAGAAGTTAAATTGTAAACTTTATTAAATTAGAATAAATGATTTCTAAATAAAAGTTTAACTTGAAAAATAAAATTAACTTAAAAATGTGTTAAATAAAAGACTTGTGAGTAATTAAAATGAACCCTGATTATCTAGGGTTTAGTAGTTAATAATATGAGAACATGGGTTAATAATGGGTAATAAGTTAGATCAGTTAGATAGAAACACACTAGTAATTTAGGACACTTAGTTGCACACCCAGACCAAACCTTAGACACGACGACTACTATACATACTTATCGTATTCGAAATCCTCTTAAAACAACTCAGGTACTGAAGATACTTAAGCTACAACCAACGAGCGCGCATTTTGTGGTAATTCTATTCAGAGCAACACAGGTGAGTTCATTGCCCCTTTTCTAAACATTTTTGTTTTAAAACGCGGGGCTGAGAAGCATGCGTAAACTGTTTTACTTAAACTGTTTATTTAAATGCTTTTATTTATTATATGTTTTACATATATATGTTTGTGGATACTCCTAGACTCCTGTCTAGGAAATTATTGAACAGATCTAGTGATCTAATAAATTTAAGTACTCTTAAGAGTAATACCTTAAATTTAAATCCTAATTCAACCCATAGTCCATCAAGTTCAAATTCAAGAACCTAAACTCAAAGTGAAATCAAATGAACAAAATCAAACGATCATATTCAAGGGAATCATAACTCAGTGTGTGATCTGAGGCCCAAGAATCATAATCAAATCAAATCAATTATCATTCAAAATCATGAGAACTCAAAGAATCACGAATCAAGAGACTCAAGAGATCAGAAATCATAAATGTGTGTGACTCATTGAAATAATGAAATCATTATGATCTAATGAACTCATTAATACTCAAGTCAAGGTGGATGTCAGTTGTATATGGAATCAAGACCACGTGTAACACACATATAAAGTCCCTCTCAGGTATAGAAGACTCTTGTAGTCAGGCTATACGGGCAATAACATGAACGATCAAATGAAATCAATATCAAAGTCAAAATCAGGAGAATCAAGAGATCAAGAATCACAGGATATCCTTAAAGTCCCCGCTTGTACAGAAGACCTTTGGGTCAAGCTGTAAGGGCAAAACATTAAAATCCCGCGCAGTTCAGGTGTACTCCTTGTGAGCTATGCCTGACATGGGTCACGTGTGAGAGGTTACGACTTGGACAACCACCAACAACTAAGTCTAACTGATTGAGTAAAATTATACCCAATCATCATGTCTTAGTTGTATTTAAATGTTTTATTTAATTAATAAATTAAATATTTGACGTTTTACTATTATCACTGTCTTTTTGGGAAATCATATATCTATGAGGAACCCAATAAATCGAAGGCATATCAGATTTCAATATCATGATCTAAATCAGAGGTGTTGGGTAAAAATGCTTAATTATCATTAACAACAGTGTCATATACATATTAGTATGTGGTGGGATAGAGTCTGGGCTTGACCCTTTCGTGATTCCCTATATATAAGCATACCGATGTGGATATTACATGTGGAGTTAATGAGGTTAGGGTCTTTACCAAAAGAGGTTTTCAAATCATTATCATACCATTTCCAATTCATTTTCAAATACTAAACTATATGAACTCACCAACCATGTGTTGACTTGATCTTTCTGCATGACTTCTCAGGTGACGGACAGGTCAACTAAGGAGTTATTCCTTTCGTACTAGGACTTCAGATAGAAGGCTTAGCTTTTGGACCTGCATTATTTTTTTGAAGACATCATCATGCAAATTATTTTGTATATCTTGTATAATTACAAGATAGAAATACATGATGTTAATGGTAGATTTACATTGTTAAATTATAAACAATACTGATGTAATTTAACTTTGTAATTCTATTATGTTTAGCATTTCTCATTTGTATCATGTGCAATGTAAACAATCTGATCATCACGATTATCACTCCCGATATCGCGCCCCAGGAACCTTCCGCCCGACGGGACAACCGATCCTATCCCGCCGGCTCGGGGTGTGACATCTATCAAATGGGACATGAAGGTGCCTACCCTTCAACAGAGAAGAAACTGCTACATCCATACTGGAGGTACCTGGCGCACGTAGTTACACAGTGTCTGTCCAGACGGAAAGGAGGATACGATGTTCTGAACCAGACTCTTAGCTCCTGTCGGGTAGCTTTAGCACTTGGAATGGAGTTTAACTTCTCGAAGATGATTTTTCTTGACATGCACGCGAACATCAAAGAAAGACGGAAGGAGTGGTTCCTAGCTTTCCCAAGATTTCTGCAAATTATCATCAACAAGAGATATCCCTCTCTGACTCCCACACTTGGTACTCTGGAAATCAAGAGGATGAGGGATGACATTTTTGGGTATATGAAGATAAAAAAGCGCGGGAAGAAACAGTATACTGGGGAGAGGCCTCTGATAAAGTTTGGAAGATTTGTGGGTGATGGTGCAGATGAAGATATGCCTGGAACCCCAGTAGCCATAGTTGCTGAAGAACATGATGTCCAGGCTACTAGTACAAGTGCAAAAGCCAATGAAGCAGCAGAGGATACCATTCCTGAGTCTTCCTCGTCATCAAGTGAAGATTTTGTTGCTGAAAAGCCACCTCCTACAAGACAGGAAAGAGAAGAAGCACAGGATGTGGATTACACACCTACTCCTGAATCATCTCCAAAGAAAAAGAGACAGAAGACGATGGCTAGGAAAACCAGAGATCCCCGTCTGCAGAAGATGTTATCAGGCTTAGCATTTTCTTCAGCTGCATCGATCATATCACAGGCACCTACACAACCACCTCCACCTACACAACCTGTAACACCCCGACCGATGGCGGAAACGTCGTGATGCCACGAGGGATGTGTAGATTGTTCAAAAGCTCGTGGGAATCTAAATTAAATCATCACATATCAATCAAACCAACTAAATGTTTACACAAAAATCATGTTCATCATGAATTAAATACATCAATTACACAAAAGATTTAACTAAACTAACTAAACTCTAATCGCCAGAAATTTAGTTAATTAGCTAAGTCAAAGAATACTATGTGATGATGTCCAAAATAGAAGAGATCATCCTCCTCAACCTACTTGTCTTCATTACCTGAAACATGTAGAAAATCAAGTGTCAACTACGAAGTAGTTGGTGAGAAATCATAAATTTTTATGTATCAAGAATGTTTATAAAACGTTTATAAAAGTTGATAAATGGATTTATAAAAGTTTATAATTTCCCTGAGAATTTCCACATGTGCACTCGTAAGTTAGTCCAGTTCTGCCAAATCACAACATAACACAACATCCAAACAAATCCAAGTAATCACATACACAATCATCACAATTATTTAACCACGTATATTCAACTAATCTCATCAATTCAAAAATCATCAACCATCACAATCATATCAATATAAGTTACCGCGGAGGACCTCAGTCAACTCAATCAACGGAGGAATCATCGCGGAGGACCTCAGTCGACTCAATCAACGTTATTCCTATAAGTGTCAACACGTGCACCACGGAGGACCGTAGTCAACTCAATCAACAGTGGAGTCTCTAAGGAGACTTTAGTCAACTCACCAACAGTAACTCAATCATCGCGTAGGACCTAAGTCAACTCGATCAACAATGACTCACAGATAAGTAATAATCCATCTCAACCAATAATCAATGATAATTCAATAATCTGAATATCATAATGATAAACCAGGTGTCTCCCATGTGTTATCAAAATAATATTTTAAATATTGGTATACATGTTCCACCTCCAAGTTTAGAAATAAAACAGTTTAAAAGAAAGGGAGGTTATGAGAACTCACCTGAATCCTTAAAATCAGTGTGTTCGTAAAATGCGCGCTCGCGTATACAATCCACAACAACTCAATTACCTGTAATTATCATGTGTTTCGGTTTCATAAGTATTTGTTTTCTATTCAAGTTAGTTATCCATAAGTGTTTACTTTAAATCACTAATGCCTCTTTAACTTAGCTTCTTTAATCTAAGTTAAGATGGTGATACTTGATTTCATTATCGAACATTAATAATTGAAATTCATACTTGATAGTTTAATTATCTAATGAGGATAATTCCATCGTGAACCCTTATGTATATTTCTCGTAGTTATATATATATATATATATATATATATATATATATATATATTCACATGCAAGTTTTAATTTAATTTGACCACCATGATTCAAGTTATCAAAATCTAATTAGGGTTTAAAGGATGTATATTTAATTTATTCACATCATGTAATTACATGATTCAAAATTTAAAATTTTAACTTATGTTATCAAAGAAAAGGTGATGACTCTCAATTCTCATGCATGCATAAATTCTTATAAATGAATTCTATGTTCCATGTATTTCAATTGTTCGTATATCCCTCCCCTTAACTCGATCAAATCGATGTTCAACAGCCCTAGGACCAGTGAACCTTAAGGTTCGTGGCCCTGAGGGTTCGGCAATGCATGTGTTTCAGCCCAAGGGTTCGTGGGCTCCTGGGTGTCCGAAGGTTCGGCCCACATGACAAGTAGGGTTCGTTCCTCTTGGTTCGGCTGAATCAAGTGGAGGTTCGTTGATGTCTCGATCCAAGGGTTCGGCTGATGGTTTGCTAGGCATGGTTCGTCTACTAGGGTTCGTGGCCCATGCTAGAGCAAAGGTTCGGTACCCATCTACCCAGGTTCGGCCAGGAATAACAAGGGAGGTTCGCTCCATCCATGCATGGTTCGTTGGTGAAATAGTTCGGGGATCCCTCAAAGGCCCATGCGGCTCGACAAGGTTCGCCACAACCAACAGGGTTCGGCCCCAACTTATCCTAGACGAACCTCTCTGGTTCGTGGACTGCCTTGCAGCGAACCCATCACCACGATGTCGAACCTGTTATACTTTGCTGTTCATCATCATTCCTAACATATTCTAGTTGATCACCTGTTCTCCCTTGGCATTCTCAGTTAAATACTAACTCAGTTTCAACAAAATAAAGCTTAAAACGTGGTTTAGAATAACACTCCAACACCCATGAACTTTCTTAAAAAAATCCGAAAAGAAAGCAGCAGATTTACACGAACGCGTGGGCGGCAAGATCTTGTGATTCCGTTGGGTAACGAAGGAGATAACTTAGAGAGAAGTTGTAGAGAGAGAAAGTGGCGATTCTTGTGTTTTAGAGAGAGAATTGAGATGGAAAAATGAGAAAGAAAGAGTAGGCTCCATCTTTTATACCCCGCGTCTTTCCCGTATGCTCGGTCTCATTTTTATCGCGATAAAATATAATTAATGTTCGGTTTTTAACGTAAAACATATTTAACACGTAAAACGTTTAAATAATTAGGTTTTGTTATAAATAAATGATTTTTAAATAAATTGCTTCATAAACCGATTCCGTTTATTTCCATTAAGTTAATTATTAGAATAAATTATCTATTCGGTTTTGTTTTAGGTCGTGATTCCTAATAAACGTTTTTGATTTATTTTTCTTATTTTATTATCGTTAAATATTATTTACTTATCTCGTCGAAATTCGTTACTTACGTACGTATTCGTAAAGATCGTCACCTTTGCGAATCCAACGCTCATACCGTATTTCGATTCGGTTTACGATTTAGGGAATATCGTTTCAGAATATTATTCTTAATAATTATATTCGTGTGAATCGTCACCCATGCGAATACATTATTAAGTTAATATTTCTGAATTAATATTCGCGTTTACATAATGTTCGTAACCTCACCATCGCGTAATTGTTTTTATTAAAGCTTCCATTATTTTATTAACTGTAATATTATAAATCCCCATCCAAAACCCACTAAACCAAGTCACTAACACATCCATGATAGACCTAAATATGCATATGTATAGGGCATATGCAGAGGTAGATTGCAACCTCCCCTACACCGTCCCACCGCTAGTTCGATAAACCATGACCATGCGTCCTTGACTACGTTTAGCAATCCAACCATAACAAACTCCTAATTTCTTTCATTCCAACCCAAAATCCATGATCCATGATAAACTCTCTGGTTCTGTTTAGTTGAGTTACAACTAAACTTCCCATGGTTTACGCATATAATAATATGTTCTAAGTACGTATACCAATAACAGTGATAATCATCAAATCATGCATTCAGTAATTCATTTTCATTAATAATTATTATACCAGGTCGTAACAGTACAATCGTACGGATGTACGGACGACCGGAAATACAGTGATGTTACACAACCCAATCCATCCACTCTACCAAAATTATCCACTCAACCTAAACCTGCCACTGCTGAACCCACACAACCCAAGCTGCCCACACAACCCAAGCAATCCACACAATCCAAGCCCCCTACACAAACCAAGCCACCCTCAAAACCAAAGCCACCTTCTCAACCAAAACCTCAAACCAAACCAGCTGAGCCCAAATTAGTTATCAAAATCCCAGCCAGATCCACTACCTCTGCTCCTCACACCAAAACCGCTTCATCTCCACCTCGCTCAAGCAGTGATAAAGGAAAATTTCCTTTGCACTCAGATTCACCATATGAACCAAAAGAAGTGCCTGTCGATCTCATAGGATTACAAGACAAGGTTTATTTGCTTGAAAAGGATTCTGAGTGCAAGGATAGTCTTATCAGAAATTTGCAGGAGGGAATGATTAAGATCTGTGGCAAGTTGAACAAATATCATGGGCAAATCAAGGCACACCGAAAGGCCATCAGATTTCTTTATTCAGAGAATCACGAGATGAGCAAAGAAATCAAAAGACTGATGGGAGAAGAAGTCCCAGAATCAGATGATGATGTCAAGAATAATGATGATAGTGATTATAGTGATGATGATAGTGGTGATGATCAAAAGGAGAAGGACTCAGAAGAGAAGAAGGATGACAAGGATGATGAAGATGGTGGAAACCTCCAGATGACCAAGATCAAGGAGGAGCCACTGGAGGTCCATCATCGTCAGGAAAGCCCACCAGTCACTATGATGACCTTTATGGCGATATTCCTGATGATGTTCTATTCAGTGACAGTCTTCTAGGAAGTAATATGGAGAATGCCGGGCTTGATGATTTTTTCAAAGATCTTCCTGATGATTATCTTTTCGAAGAAGTGGGTAAAGAAGCTGAAGGAAAAGCTGAATCTTCTACAGGGGCATCTGTCGAAGAAGAACCCGAAAATATTGTGCTTGGCAACGTCTCATCCGATCCTTATATAGATTATTTGTATGCCCACAAATACATTGAGGCATTGGGACAGGAAGTCACCTCTCTTCATGAAGTGATTGTTAGTTGGTTTGACAAAAAGAAGGATTGGACACCGTCTCCTCCTGCGGATAAAGACACTTGGTTCAGGGAGATGAGCGACATACATCCAGAGCATACATTTATTTCTGATGACAGAAACCTGTTCGCTTTTCGTAACGACATGTCTAACGTATGCTGCTGGTTGTATGACAAGGTAAGGGATATCTACCTAGTCAAGAGAATGAACGGAAAGGTTGAATACTACAAGAGACCAAGAGATTTTTGCACCATGTCAAAGGTCGATATTCGAAGCATTGACAAGGCTATGTTTTTCAATCCTTCCAAGGACTCACAGGCAGATTTGTTTGCTAAGTTCATCAAAGATCAATGTGAAAAGGACTTTCCTGTGATGCGCACAGCCAAGGGAAGACGTTTTGCTTCAACATGCATTATCGATCCGAAGATAAAGAAGCCATGGATATACTACAAGTATCCTCCACCTCATGTTGAAATAGCAGTTCTAGTGTCTCCGAGAGTTCCAGACAATTCATTGGCTAACTTCTTGTCCTGGTACTATGATGATCTAAACCTAGCAGCAATTATTCTCAAGAACAAAGACGATGTAAATGATATCGACATCATTCTTGACCCTATGGATCTCTTAAAGTATGGAAAGAACGACATGATGAAGTTGCACGAGTCTCCAATACGAGTTTATTCTGGTGCCGATGAGGAGGCTAAGCCATTCACTCGTACAGTTGCCTATGCCGTCTAGCTGAAACTTTATGCCGGAGCTGGACCTCACAATGTCACTCTTCCCATTGGATGACTTCGACAGTCTAGGGGGAGTTTGTAAAGCCCTGAACGTGATGAAGACTGACAAAGTCAACCTAGGAAGAGTCAAAGTCCAGATTTTTTTGTTTAATTTCATGTATAGCAGGTTCGAGTACTCAGTGTATTCGTGTACTCGAAATATTTTGTATTAGATTTCGAGTACACCTAGACCTAGTATAAATAGACGTATTTTGTACAGGTTTGGGTTGGAATCCCGAGGCATTTGCTCTCTAGACGTATTGAGGCACTTGTACTCGAATTTTCAGTATTTATACAAAGATTACATTTTTCCACTTGCTTTCTTGATTCTAACTTGGATTCCGCACTTGTTAGAGATCATTGATGATGATTTAGAAGATAAAGTTTCGTTCTTGATCCGGTTTGAGACCTACAGGTGCGCCTAGGGTCTGTTAAGTCGGCATAATTGTTTAAAAGATCAGATTGCATGGAAACACTCAAAGTTTCTCTTCTACTCGCTTCTGCTCGATTTCCAGACGCCAAAACTCAGATTTTAAGCATTCAAACCCCATTTTAAAGGTTCCTAAACAATCAGAACATCCCAGGGATCGTATCTACAAGTCTAGATCGTTGTTCTACGCTCAGAAATCCGTCAGATTAGGTAACGGTTCATTTTAACATTCTAGTTTGATAATGGTTGATTAGATCTTGATTTTGAATGTAATGATATAGTTAAGGTTGTTGATTATTGCCTAGAAGAAGAACACAATGTTTTAACGGGTAAATCCTTGTTTTGATCCGTTGTAATGCCTGGTTTGCATGAAATCATAACTATGATTATAATGGGTTAAATCATTTGATTGTGACAATGTGGTGATTAGTTTGATTAATCTTTGAAATGCAAGGTTAAATCCAAGTGCTTCAAACTAATCACAATCATTAACATACGCATTGGAATGATTATCTGATATTTATGATAACAGTCAGATTAGTATATTAAATATGATTACTAAACCTATTCTAATGCTACATTGTGATATTTCATGATATTTGTATAATCAATAACAAGGATTGATCATTCCTAAGCCATTAATCTGTCTAGAAACTGTTTTAGCATTATAATCAACAACATTAACTATTTGGTTAATCCGAGATTATTCTGATTAATCAAGTGTGTCATCAACCTCGTATTAGGAACCTAATTCAGTGTAGGCTCCTACATTATCATACATTGTATGATATAACATTAAATTAACTAATTAAACACTTAACATCAGTTTGATGACTGTTAAGACAATGTATTTGACATTGGACGTTCAGAAAAATCTAATCAGTAAGTTAAAACATAAATAAATTATTAAACATAAACTAATGCAGAATTACACAATTATCACCAGTCTGAGAGTGATCTTGTTATTTTAAGACTTCAGGGGAGTTTCGTACAACCCCTTTTATTTTTAATGTTTTATAAACATCGGGGTAATTCTGTAAATCTTTTTCTGAACATATGATATGCATCACTGTTATCTGTGTGATTTCATGTGAATTTTGTGTGATTTCATGGGATTTTGCCGTTAGTATCTTTATCACAATATCAAAAATCCTCATCTTTTGAACTGTATCTAATAAACCCATGTGGGGCCGAACAGAGAGCAATGATAGTACTATCGGCTGACAACCCATTTGCCGGGAGCTTGCAACTCCCCTTGGTGTAAATGTTTGTTATCAGTTTCCACACTTCTTAATGTAGTGATAGACATTAAGACAATGAGGTACTAAGATATGTATCGACGGGTAGTATCTTTACAGAACATAATAGAACAGTTCGAAAGGAACTAAATACGGGTCCCATGGTTATCTGGAACTGAACATTTTGAGAACTTACATATCATATCATATTGTTGAACTTGGAACTTTACGAACTCACTAGCTTTGTGCTGACGTTTTAAACTTAAAACTTTTGCAGGAAGACAGTGACCATCGGGTGAGGATGCACTTCATACATTTGTAATTAAATAAATCAGATTGTGTAATAAACTTAGTTGTAATTACAAAACCCTTGGTAATGTATTTATTTTAAGTTAATATGTGTGCTGTGATATCGGATCAAGTAAGTCACACCTCATCTCCGAGACATCACCACTATGCTTCCGCAATCTTTTCAGTGATATCATCAACAAGTGACAAGAGGTGGGGGTGTGACAAAAATACAACATCAGAGGCCAGCTGGACCGCCATCAGAGGCGCGACCCCCTTGACTCCCGCTTGGTCAAGAGTTAAGAATTCTTAAACAAACATGCACTCAGCATCTTCAAACTCTTTAGTGTCGATGTTTTTTTAATTATTGACTTAATATATCGTACTGCTATTACATGATGGATATTACAAGTCCCGAACCGTCATACCGACCCGAAAATTTTTATATCTTGTTTTATCTAATTGAAACGTATGAAAATAGTGAACCCACTGAAAAAATTTCCTGGATCCGATACTGTGTGTTCGAACTTTGGATATTTCTAGTCAGTGGGGTGTCACTTTTTTAAAAAAAATAATAAAACTCTTTTTCTTAATTGCATGGTCAAGCTTTTTTTATTTACAGTTTCTTTTATCTTTACACATTGATTTACACAAGACTCAAAGACCCTAAGATTGATTAAAATTTTCTTTTAGTTTTCAGTTTTTCTTTTCTTTGCCTTTTTTAAGTTTTTTTATAAACATGTTTTCTGTTAATCTATGTTTTATTATTTTTATTCTTTTATATAAACTATATGTCTCCAGTAAAATTTTTGCGGTTCTTCAATAATCTATACACGTTTACCAAAGTAACATTATATTATAATAACAACCGTTGTAAAGTGTTTTTATATCTGATTTTTGATTTATTGTATCTTGTCTGTGTTCAGTTATTGGAATTGTGGCGAAATTCCCGACGTATTACGTGAGTTTTTCTACTTTGTTTTAAAGTTTTTTTATTAATAAAAGTTTTATTTTTGTTTTTTTATAGTGCATTTAGCAAAGTCGGTGGGATGTCCCATCTTCTTTTATGAATTATTATTGTTAATTGCATGGTCTAGCTTTCTTTACTTTTTATTTTTTCTATTTATTTATTTATTTTTTCTAACTTTTTTCTGATTTATGCATGACCCGATGATTGATTAAAGTTTCTTTTAGTCAATAGTCTTTCTTAGGGGTGTCCATAAACCAACCGAACCGCCTAAACCGGACCGAACCGAAGAGAATTGGTCGGTTTGGTTGGTTTTAGAACATGATGGTGCGGTTTATGGTTTAAGTAATATAAAAACCGAGTGATTTGGTGTGGTTTACGGTTTGTATTTTTTCTAAACCGTATAAACCGCACCAACCGTTTATATACACACACACACATATACATATACATATATATATATGTATATGTGTCTATATATATGTGTGTGTATATATCTAAAAATTATTGAAAAACCTAAGTTAGCTTCTTTTCATTTACATTCTTTTCAAAAACCTTGCTCTTTCGATGCCTATTCCATTTATTCACGGATCACAGGTTGTATTAAAATGAAAAAGGATTATGATAATAATAATATAATATTATTGATTAAGATGATCTTCAATCAAAGTTCATTCATCACTTTTTTAGGCTATTTTTGTTATTTTGATAATGGTTGGCTTTTAGATTATGGTTTTTGGCTTTTGAAATTTGAATTTGAAATGGATTATGATCTTTTGCATCATTATATTTAATGATATCTATTATTTTTTTATAAAACCGTGAAACCGCAAAAACCGAACCGTAAAACCGTGAAACCGTCAATATTGGTCGGTTTGGTTTATACAACTTAAATGGTCGGTTTGGTTTGTTATTTTTTGAAACCGCAGTTAGTGGTTTGGTTTAGAAATTTTTTCAAAACCGACCGAACCGCACCACGGACATCCCTAGTCTTTCTTACTATGTCTTCATTTAATTTTTTTACAAAAATGGTTTTTTTATTAATCTCTGTTTTATTATTTTTATTCTTTTCTTTGTCCTTTTTTAAGTTTTTTTGTAAACAATTTTTTTTATAATCTCTATTTTATTATTTTTATTCTTTTATATAAACTAGATGTCTCTATTAAAATTTGTACGGTTCATCTCTTATCTATAGACGTATACCACAATAATATTTTATGATTTATGTTAAAGTGACAACTATTGTAACATGTTTTTATATTTGAGTTTCGATTTATTAATGTATCTTGTCTGTGTCCTGGATATTGGAATCGTGGTAAAATTTCCTACGTAATGCGTGAGTTTTTCTATTTTGATTTAAGTTATTTTTATTACTAAAAGTTTTACTTTCGTTTTCTACAGTACATTTAGCAAAGTCTGTGTGGTGTCCCACGTTTCTTTTTCTTTTAACTCTTTTTGTTAATTGCATGATCTAGCTTATTTTTATTTATTTTTTTCTTTTCAATTTTTTTTTGATTTACGCAAGACCCTAATATTGATTAAAATTTTATTATAGTCATTAGCCTTTATCACTTGGTCTTTTTTTTTTTTAAGTTTTTTTACAAACATGTTTTTTTATTAATCTCTGTTTTAATATTTTTATTCTTTTCTTTGTCTTTCTTTAAGTTTTTTTATAAACGATCTCTGTTTTATTATTTTTATACTTTTATATAAAGTATCAGTCTTGATTAAAATTTTTACGGTTCATCTCTAATATATATACATTTACCACATTAACACTTTAGTATTTTATTTTAGAGTGACAACCGTTGAGATGTGTGCTTTTATATCCGAGTTTTGATTTATTGTATCTTGTCTGTGTTCTGATATTGGAATAGTGGCAAAATTTCCGTCGTAAAGCGTAAGTTTTTCTACTTTGTTTTTAAGTTTTTTTATTAATAAAAATTTTAGTTTTAGTATTGTCTTTTTCCTTTATATAAACTCAGACCTTTTATCAAAATTTTTGTTGCTTATCTCTAATTTACACACATTTACGACGACTACTAATCAACTGAATCCTTAATAAGCTACACAAATGTTTGATGATTTTTTAATATCATATTGTGCCACTTAAATTTGTATTTTGGATTCAAAAATTCGTTACATCAATAGCCTCCTGATCTCGTGGCATCTGGTGTTTATACCTACCAAATTGTAGCATGCTTAAGAACATCAAACTCTAAAAGTTCTTTAGTCCATACGACATTCGCTTCTAAGATCATGTATAGTGGTAAAACCTCCATCACTCCACGTAGATGTCACATAATCAACTATTCTCATCACCAACTCTTCACATACGCATGTGTAACTGTAGGATCGGGTTGTTATCTCTAAACAACACTTCACAAGTATTTCTTACTTAACTCTAACAGATGCGGAATGTTCTGTTAGAATGATCTCACAATTTCACTCAAAATGACACAGTAATAATCTTTGAACAATAATAAGAACACAGGAATAATTCAAGCTCAAGGATATATTTCTCTCAAAGTGGAAGTATACAAGCAAGCACCTTTCAAGCAACCATACATTGGGAGGTTATATAGCCGAGGCTACAACCGTATACACTTAGGAATACAAGTTGGGTATACTAGACAAGTACATAAAGTAAAGCTTATTCTAGTATGTTGAGTGTCTTAACAGGCTAAGACACTCTTTCATAATCATTACATTAATAGACATTGACTTTACAAAAGACTACTAAATACAAAAGACATTTAATGTTATTGATCTTCAAGGCTTCAGATGATCTTTTGCATTTAATGTAGCATGGGAGAGGTAAGGTGCTTTATCTGACTCATTACATGTTGTCTCTATCTTTATTCAGACCAACATGTCTTGTGTCAGTACCTTTTGTACCATAAGTGTAATCTGCTACAGTCTTTGTCAGAGGATAAACCTCGGAAGTCTTTGTCTTTAGTGCATAAGAAGATTCCTCGGAAGCAGTTGTCTTGTACAACCTTCGGCAGGAACCAGTTATCCTTCGGAAGCAATGCTGCTTCCGAAGAATCACTTCTTCCTTCCGAAGGTGTTTATTCAAAGAGACTCCTATACTTGGACAAAACAAGAAGTTTGGTGAGCATCAGCCTTTATTAGTCTTTACAGTCTCCCCCTAGGCTGATGCTACCAAAACTTCTAAGGAATAAACCTTGGCTTCCATGTACCCCTCAGTACCTGTGCCCTTTTTCTAATCAATCTGATTGCTGACCTCCCATCTGCTCCATTGTCAGGATTATTGAGAGGGAGCATATCTAGATCAAATATATAGGGTTTTGCCAACATCATCAGATGCAAAAGATCCACCAGTTTTATTTCTCCATTGTAGTCGGTAAGGATGAATATCCTTTCTTGTGCATTGAAGCTCCAATTTACCAAGGGATGTATGAATGCTCATGCATTAGTCTGCTGATATCCCTCATGTCTTCTCGGGTTTGTGTAGTTTCGGGAGTTGCTTCAGATGTGGCTTCAAGTACTGAGAGTGTTGTATCAGGCTCAGAGTCGAAGGGGATAGTTTTTGTTTTCTTTTTCCTTTTAGCCATGCTCTTTCTTCTTGTGAATCTTGGTTTGTCTTGAGCAGTGGCCTGACTTCTCAGAACTCTGGCCTGTTGGGCTTCCACAGTTGATTGTTTCCTTGTAGTCTTCTTACCCTTTTTGTAGACTGAGGAGATTGGCATGTTATCCATACTTGGACTTGAAGGAGGAGATATTGGTTCTTCTTTAGGATTTAGGGGGAACATGTTGGGGAACATTGCTTTTGTTACTTCCCCACACATGACTTCTTCTCCCTCTCTGATCCCTGCACCAGAGAGGGGAAATTCTATTGTAGCTCCTCCCCCTAAACCTAAGCCTCTCATTAGGCTTTCCTTTCTTGCCCTTATTTGTTCAATTGAAGGTAACTCACCTCTGGCAACTTTGGCTTTTATATCTCTGATATGCATATCCATGGTTGAGTTCTTCATTGGGCCTAGCTGCCGAGCATGGAAGCCATATTCCAAGAGAAAGGCCTTGTTCTTGTCTCTGTAGGCCTTTTCTTTTTGCTTCTTTGTAAGTACACTCAGAGCCTTTGATGCAGCAACAGCTTGTTCTTGCTGCTGCACCTTGTCCAGCTCGGCAGCCATTCTAGGTACCGACCAGTTGATGACTTCATCAAAGTCATAACCTCTTTCTTCGAGCAAAGCAGAGAGTCTAGCTCGCTCTTCATCTAGAGAGGTATTTGGTCGGCCCTTTGTTTTCTTTGGTCTCATCTCCTCCTGTTCTGCTTCCTCCTCTGGGGTTAGCTTACTTTTTCCTTTGTCATCAGCAGTTATTTTTGCCCCAGAGGAGATTTCTTCTGTTGCCTCACCAGCTGGTTCATTGGCATGTAGCTCCTCTGTGGAGGAAACATCCAGGATGACTGGGCCTTCGGAGGCAGCTGCAGCTTCGGAGTTAACCTCAGCATTCACTGTCTCCTCCAGTTGACCAATCCCCTTAGATGATTCCTTATTAGATTCCACAAAGGGCTCAGGAGAGGAAGAGAGAGCTTCAGCAGCTTCTGTCCCAGAAGGGGACACAGATTTCATGGAAATTGGTTCTTCTTGTGTGGTGTCTTCCATGACAACCTGGGCTGCAGTCTCAGAAGGAGACTTAGTCCCAAGAGGGGACTGAGGTTCCAAAGAGACATTTGATGTTTGCTGTTCAGTCTCTTTGGCAACCTCCCTTGTATCCTCAGAAGCAGAAGAAGAAGAAGTAGAAGAAGAATCTTGAAAATAAGTACCCAAGAAGTCATCCCATTCAGCAGTCAAAGTGACTAAGGATGGATTAACTTCCTGTGCACCCTCCTCTTCTCTTGCTTCTGATCCTGACCCTGCAGTTGGTATATTCTCCCCCTTTTTGGTAGCATCAGGGGAGGTAAAAGTGGTAGTAGCAGGATCAGGATGAAACGGATGCAAAAGAACAGGTGGACGCCTCCTGAGATCCAGAATGGTTGCTTCTTTGGTCTGGATCTCAAACCGCAGGGTAGCCACCTCAGCTTCCAACTGAGCTACCCTGGCTTGGAGGGAAGTGATTGTAGCCGTCAATTCCTGTGTGGATATGCCCTCCTCTACCAGAGTAGAATCATGGGGCGATGGAGTCTTGAGCCTAGCTCCTGCACCTCCACCTCCACCACCAGATGTGGGTTCTTGGCACCCTGGATTCCCTTCATTGAGAAGAACCTCAAAGAAGTCCTCCCCAACATAGGTTGCCGCAGGTGAGGTCCTATTGCCTGTACCACTGTCCTGTGGATCTTTATTAAGATCAACAGTAGTGGCAGCCCCACCTGCATTGACCCCTTCAGAACTACTGGGACCAACCTCTGATTGAATAGGCTCTGGGTCAGGGAACCGAGCTTGTAACTGTGTCACCACTCTCATTAAAGTTTGGGAAGTGGGAGAGAGTGGTTCCTCCATAGTTAGTGCAGAGGTTCCTTGAGCCTGGGTGATGGGATGGGAGGGGGGCATTTCTGGATGATACGAACCTGGAGACTTGGGAGACAGTCTCTTATCTAATGAAGTTGCTTCATGAGAAGCAAACTCAATGATGGGTGCATCCCTTTGAATATTCTCAGTTATGTTTTGTGACATAAGCTGAGGGCTTTCAGGCTGGTTAAGGGCAACCACAGGTTTCAAAGGAAGAACCTGTGGAGAAACAAGGGGTGTGGCTTTCACCTTAGGTAGAACTGTGCCCTGAGCAGTTCTTTTAACCTTTTTCTGTTTGGGTTCAGTAGAAGGAGCCTGAACAACTGTAGAAAGTTGCACAGGGTTTCGTTTGCGTTTGTAAGTGATTTTTATGGGGTGAGGAACAGAAGTGGAAGGTGTGGGTTCAGCATCTGTGGGGTAAACAGAGCTGTCACCTTCTGGAGCAGGGGACTCCATAGAGGAAAGAAGAGGAGTGAATGTCCCAGAGAACTGAGCACTCTTCTTCTTGAGTTGCACAAAAATCTTGGAAGAGACCAAGGGCATTTTGTAAGTATTCCCAGTTAGAGAAAGGGAAGCTCCCAACTCTTCATTAAAAAGGTGTTGCAAAAACCTGGGATACATACAAAACTTCTTTGGTGACGTGATGTTGTCAACCAAATTATTAAAAATAAAAGCAGAAAAATTAAACAGTTGATTAGAAACCAAGCCATGAATAGCCGAAGCTAAATCAGATGGAACTTGGTCCCAACCACCAGATTTATTTGAAAGACAATGTAAAAACACATGTATGAGGTACTTGTAATTATAGGACACTCTACCCTTCAAATAGGTTGTTGAAGGGAGAGGACCTTCGTACCCCATCGACTTAAATGTCGATGCTACCTCATCCTTAGTGAAAGAGACCCTTCCACCGGCATCATTGAATTTAAGATGCCGACAGATGGTTTCCACAGTGATAGCAATGGGATGAGCATCAATGGTGGCTTCAAGAGACCGACCATTGGGAGACGAAGAAACAGAACAAGATGCCCAAAACTGTTGGTGATGAGATTCATACACCAAGGGTTGAACGGTTAGTGCAAAGAAATACCTGCTCCTTTGAAGAAAGGAGATTATTGGGGCGAAGTCAGCATCATGTTCTGCTAATAACTCCGCTGGTACGTTGTGAGCAGGTTTGAAAGCAAGAAGAGCCATGACAGTTGGTGATTTTAGGGCACAATTTGAGAGATCAAAAAAAAGAAGAGTTCAAAGTGAAACAGTTTGTGAGAATTTGAATGAGCGGGAGACCTTTATATACCTTCGGATTTCAGCATTTAATATATAGACACATTAAATTTGAGATCCGGATGTCAGAAAAAGGTCTTCCGATGACAGCTGGTTTCACAATTAATTTTCTCTGACTGAGGTGCTTCCGAAGAAGTGACTTTCGGAAGCAGGGAATTTATTAGACCAAAAGTGTTCAGAAGGGATGTGCTTCCGAAGTATAAAATTTATACTGTCGGAAGCACTGCTTCTGAAGTGTTAGAAAATTCATTAGGCAAAATGTTCTTCGGAAGACACTTTCTTCTGAAGAGTACCTTGAGAAGCCTATGCTTCCGAAAATAATGTATCGGAAGAGTATTACTTCAGAAGGTAAGTTAGCTTCTGAAGTGTGAGATCTTCCGACTAAGGAAGAAATAATGCTTCCGAAGACTTAACCTATCTTCTGCTGAGTAGTTACTCATCGGAGGATAAGTTAAGTTTATCTTCCGAAGAATTATTTATTCCTTGTCAGTACATTTATTCAAAGTTGATCATCCCAATGGATGTTATTAAGTACCTGAATCTTCCTTCATCAAACGCCTTTGTGAAGAGATCTGCCAAATTGTTTTCTGAATCAACTTTGACCAAATGAATCAACTTCTTTTCTGCACAATCTCTGATGAAATGGTATCTGATGTCAATGTGCTTGGTCTTGGAATGCTTGACAGGATTATTGGTGATGGAGATTGCACTGGAATTGTCTATCTGAATAGGAGTATTGAACAGATCTACTCCATAATCCTTCATCTGATTCTGGATCCAGATGACTTGTGCACAGCAGCTAGAAGCAGCTATATATTCAGCCTCTGCAGTGGAAGTAGAAACACATGACTGTTTCTTGCATTGCCAAGACACAATCCTGGATCCAAGAAATTGACATCCCCCTGATGTGGATTTCTTGCTGATGTTGCAACCCCCATAATCACTGTCTGTATAAGCCATGAACTGGAAGTCTTCATTTCTAGGATACCACAATCCTAGACTTGGTGCTCCTTTGAGGTATCTAAAGATTCTTTTTACAGACAGCATATGAGAGACTTTGGGATTAGCCTGAAATCTTGCACACACACAAGTTGCAAACATGATATCTGGCCTGCTTGCTGTGAGATACATCAAAGAACCTATCATTGCTCTGTACTGGTGCTGATCAACATCCTCCCCCTCAAGATCAGGGCTAAGTGATGTTGTTTTGGACATAGGAGTTCCCAGAGCTTTGCAATCAGAAAGCTTGAATCTTTCAAGAATGTCCTTGACATATTTTGATTGACTAATGAAAATCCCTGTAGGAGTTTGTTTCACTTGTAATCCAAGAAAGAAGGTGAGTTCTCCCATTGAACTCATCTCAAATTTGGATTTCATTAGTGATTCAAACTCCTTGCAGAGAGATTCATTAGTAGAACCAAAGATAATGTCATCAACATAGATTTGAACTAGCATGATATGTTGATTAGACTTCTTGAAAAAGAGAGTTTTATCAATTGTTCCTCTCTTGAATTTGTTTGCCAACAGAAAAGAAGATAAAGTTTCATACCATTTTCTGGGAGCTTGATGCAACCCATAAAGAGCCTTATCAAGCTTACAGACATGATCAGGAAACTTTGGATCTTCAAATCCTGGAGGTTGGCACACATATACTTCTTCATCAATTTTTCCATAAAGAAAGGCACTTTTAACATCCATCTGAAACACTTTGAAATCTTTTGCAGCTGCAAATGCTAAAAATATTCTAATAGCTTCAATTCTGGCAACAGGTGCAAAGACTTCATCATAGTCAATGCCTTCCTCTTGAGTGTATCCCTGAACAACCAATCTTGCTTTGTTTTTGATGACAACACCTTTGTCATCTTTCTTGTTTCTGAACACCCATTTGGTTCCAATGGCATACTTTCCTTTAGGCAAAGGGCAAGTTTTCCAAACTCCTTGTCTTTGAAACTGAAGAAGCTCTTCTTGCATAGCTTCTACCCAACTGTTATCTTTTAAAGCCTCTGCAACCTTCTTAGGCTCTATTTGGGATAGAAAGCAAGAAAACAAGCAGACATTTGCTTCATGCATGGAGCTTCTAGTTCTGACACCTTCTTCTACATTGCCAATGATGTTTTCAACTGGATGAGTGCTGTGAATTCGAGTCCTTGGAATCACATCCAGTTGAGAAGATTCATCCACGTTGAGTGACTCAAGGTTAGGAAGAACTACCTCAAGCTGGATTTCTGGCAGATCATGTGGATTCAACGTTTGAACTGTTGTGGGTTGGTTTTCTCTGGGAGTAGTGGTTTCCAGAGAATTTTCCTCTGCTGAAGGACTTCCTACTTCTTCTTGATGTTGTGAATTAGAAGCAGCTTCAATTGAGGGACCTGCCTGAGATGTGTTGATTGTCTCAGACTGTGACACATCATTTTGTGTTGAAGTGGATTCTGCCAAGTTTTGTCTTGAAGCTATTGGCAGTTCAACACGAAAGTCATCTTCTCTTGAGCCTTTGGAGGTGTCTGTGGTAGCTGACTGTGAAACTGGAACATACTCTTTCACCAGATTAAATGCAGATGTAAAACTATCAAGATCAAAAAACCAATCAGGGCCGGTTCCAGGTTTATTGAGAGTATGTTCATTGAACTGAACATTTGCAGACTCTTCAATAACTCTGGATGCTTTGATGTATACTCTATACGCTTTAGCATTTGAAGAGTACCCAACAAAGTAGCCCTCTGCTGATTTCTCAGCAAACTTGGCTAAGTAATCTTTAGTATTCAAGATGGTGCAATGACATCCAAATGGTTTGAGAAATCCAATGAATGGCTTTCTCTTATGCCAAATTTCATAAGGAGTCATGCCATGTGACTTAACTACCAATATTCTATTTTGGACATAACAGGCAGTGTTGACTGCTTCTGCCCAAAAAGTTATTGGAAGTTTGGCATCAGACAACATGGTTCTTGCAGCCTCAATTAGTGTCCTATTCCTTCTCTCAGCGACACCATTTTGTTGTGGAGTTCTAGGAGCACTAAATTGTCTTGTGATACCTTTAGATTCACAAAAAGAATTTAAAACATGATTCTTGAATTCTGTTCCTTGATCTGATCTGATTATTTTTACATGATGGTCACTTTCATTCTCCACCCTGAGTATAAATGACTTTAGGATTTCGGCAGTTTCATCCTTGGTATTTAAGAAAAACACCCAGGTATACCGAGAGAAATCATCAGTAACCACCAAGCAGTATGATTTTCTACCAAGACTTTTAACACTTGTGGGACCAAACAAGTCCATATGTAGTAAATGAAGGACTGTGGTAATTGAATTTATCTCTTTGGCATAATGAGATGACTTGTGTTGCTTACCCTTTAAGCATGCAACACATTTATCCACACATATGAATTCTTTTGTTGGTAAACCAGTTACTAACTTATTTTTGACCAGTTTATTCATATTTTTGAGGTTTACATGACAAAGTCTTCTATGCCAAAGTGATGATTCATCAAGTGAAGCTTTTGAGACAAAGCAGCTTATATTACTAAGAGGTGCAGCTGTGCTCATATCTAGCATATACATGTTACTTCTTCTTGGAGCTCTGAGTAGAATTTGATCATTTGGTATCACAAATCCTGGTTTCAGAACAATGCATTCATGCTCAGTAAACAACATGTTATGCTTTTGATCACACACCTGTGATACACTTAGTAAATTGTAGTTAAGTTCTTTTACAAAATGTACATTCTCAAAGCTTACCTTACCATTTGTGATTGTGCCTCTACCTGTTATGTAACCTCCTACTGGATCACTTCCAAAAGCAACAGACCCGCCAAAGAATGGTTCATATTTGTGCAAGAGGGTCTTGTTGCCTGTCATGTGCCTGGAGCAGCCACTGTCAACTATCCACAAGTTCCCTTTTGATTCCTGCTGTCCCTGCACATGACCAGAAGTGAGTTAGTTTCTGATGGGAACCCAAGCCCATGTGGTCTTGGGTTTACCATTTGCATCATTGTAAGTAAATTTCTTTGACATCATTCTAGGTGGGACAGATGATGTGGCTGCTTCTGATGTGGGTGATGGCTTATCAGTTGATTCCTTCTTCTTCCATACTTGTTGTGCCTTTTGAGTTGTCGGAAGACTTGGTTTCTTTTGATGGTCATCGGAAGCTGTTTTTCTTTTTCCTTCCGATGATCTTCTTCCGAAGACAGATGATCTCTTTTGTTTGTTGAAAGCATTCCTTTGATGAGCTTCCGAGGTTCCTTTTCTTTCGGAAGCTTCCTTTTTCTTTGCTTCCGATGCTTTCTTTTCAGAAGCATTTTTATTTTGTTTCTTCCTATTATTGGAGGTACTTGCTTCCGATGCCCTCTTGACCAAATTTCTTCTCTGTTCTTCAGAAGAAGTAGATGACTGACTCCAACTATTCTTTCTTCCTCTTCCCTTGCTTGAGGAAATTCTGCTTCTTGGATTATAGAAGCAATCAGCAGCAAAATGATTCTTTTCACCGCACATCAGACATAGAGTTTGACTGTTGGGAGAGTGTTGCTGCTTATCCCTTTTAACGAAGTCTGATCTTTGATCCTCAGAGAGTGATGATTCGGATGTTCCAGCATACTTGTTAGTCTTAGACTTTGCCTGTTTTCCTGGAGAATTGACTTTTCTCTCCATTGATCTACCTCGTTTTGACTTGTCAGATGGGCAAGTCACATACTCATCTGAGGAGATATTTTCTGTGGTTTTAGCTTTGATAAAAACTGTTGAATGTTTCTTAGTTTTCTTATTTTGTTTCTTAAATTTCAAAGCTTGTTTTCCTTTTACTGATTTAATAGGAACATCATCCTCATCTGAGCATGTTGAGGTACTTGGATTAGAGAGATTATCCTTTTGAACCACCTTGTGTATATCCAACTCCTCATTATACACAAGGTCAACTAGTGATTTACACCTAACATCTGTTATGGAAGTATAAGCAGATGGAGGTTCCACTTTGTTATATCCCAAACCAGCTCCCCTTTTATTCACAAGTTCAGTTGTGCTGCTCATTCTAAAAAGTTTTTCATATTTTTCACCTTGGCTTAGAAATTTGTCTCTGTAAGACTCAGCCAATACAAGTTCAGTCTTGGCAGTGGTTAGTCTTTCTAAAAGATTTTTAATCTGACACTGTTTGTTAGTATCTTCATGTTTTAAACTTGAAATGGTCTTTTCCATTTCTTCAATCTTTTCTTTGTAATTTCTTTCAACCTCAAAGAAATTTGCCTTGACTACTTGTAGAGACTCAAGCTCATTACAGAGTTGAGAATTTATTTTCTTATAAATAGTTAATGTTTCTAAGCATTCAGGTGAGCACATGCTATCAGTTACCTTGCTTGAGGAAGATGAGTCATTTGCCATCAAAGCACTGTTGGAGATGGAGGCGTCCTCAGCTTGAAAGCTCCAGTCTGCAAAATCTTGTTCAGCAATGTTTGCATTGTTAGATGAGCTTGATGGTCTTTGTTGTGGTTGCCCAGAAGTTGTCGGCTGAGTTCCTGTGGACTTGCATTCTCTGGCAAAGTGGCCTAACTGTTGACAGTTAAAGCATTTGAGTTTAGATTTGTCAAGTCCAAACCCAGTCTTCATATTGTGCTTTTTGAACTGTCTGCCGGTTCTTTGGTAAAACTTCTTTGCCCTGTATGAAATCATAGCCATTTGATAGTTTATATCCATCTCCTCAAGATCATCTGCAGGAATACCATCCAAGTCTTCTTGACACAGATGAAAGTAATTGGTCTCCTCAGCCATAAAAGCTCCTTGCCCAGAGGTTAGTAGTGGGGTTGGGTTAGAGACAAGGTTTGATGAATTTGGAGTTTCAGGAAATGTGACAGTGGGTGTGGAGGTAGAATGGTAGAGGGGTTGATAGCTTTGGTATGGAGGATTATTGATGGGTGCATAAAGAGCAGCTGAACCAGATGGTGAGTGGGAGACTTTAGATTCTTGGGCATCTAATTCCATCTGATATGCACTGAGAATACCAAACAATTCTCCTAAAGTTAGAGTTTTCAGGTTTTCTGTTCTTCTGATTGTTACCGAATAAATATTCCATGCCTTTGGAAGAGACCTCAGAAATTTTCTGAGCACATCTTGATTATCAAGAGTTACACCTGCAGTAGTTAATTCATCCACAAGTTGGACATACCTTAGGTACTGAGAAGACATATTCTCATTGTTTTGTTGACAAAAGTTTTCAAACTTCTGTTTCAGCATATCCTTCTTGTTTTCTTTGACATCTTCTGACCCTTCATACATCTGCTTCAAGGAATTCCACAGTTCTTGAGCAGACTTGCATTTCTTGAATGCATGTATAATGGAGTTCGGTATTGACATCTGAATGAGCCAAAGAGCTTTAGAATCAACTTCCATCTTCTTGTAATCTTCGTCTGAGTACATAGATGGATCTTTTGGTACTGCAGCAACTCCAGCACCAGCAGCAGCAACTGTAGGAATGTAGGGACCTTCAAGAACAGACTTCCAAAGTTTGAAGTCTTGGTTCCTGATGAACCCTTCCATTCTGACTTTCCAGGTATCGAAGTCTTCAGGTGTGAACATTGGTGGCTTGTTGAGAGTGCCATTTTCTGTATCATGTTTGTTTAGAGCAGCCATCTTAGACAGACACAGAAAATATGAGTGTTAATACTATGAGATTTTATAAGAAATAGAACTGGTAACTTGATGATGATTAGTCAGTCAAGTTCAAGAGCCAATAGCTCTGATACCACTTGTAGGATCGGGTTGTTATCTCTAAACAACACTTCACAAGTATTTCTTACTTAACTCTAACAGATGCGGAATGTTCTGTTAGAATGATCTCACAATTTCACTCAAAATGACACAGTAATAATCTTTGAACAATAATAAGAACACAGGAATAATTCAAGCTCAAGGATATATTTCTCTCAAAGTGGAAGTATACAAGCAAGCACCTTTCAAGCAACCATACATTGGGAGGTTATATAGCCGAGGCTACAACCGTATACACTTAGGAATACAAGTTGGGTATACTAGACAAGTACATAAAGTAAAGCTTATTCTAGTATGTTGAGTGTCTTAACAGGCTAAGACACTCTTTCATAATCATTACATTAATAGACATTGACTTTACAAAAGACTACTAAATACAAAAGACATTTAATGTTATTGATCTTCAAGGCTTCAGATGATCTTTTGCATTTAATGTAGCATGGGAGAGGTAAGGTGCTTTATCTGACTCATTACATGTTGTCTCTATCTTTATTCAGACCAACATGTCTTGTGTCAGTACCTTTTGTACCATAAGTGTAATCTGCTACAGTCTTTGTCAGAGGATAAACCTCGGAAGTCTTTGTCTTTAGTGCATAAGAAGATTCCTCGGAAGCAGTTGTCTTGTACAACCTTCGGCAGGAACCAGTTATCCTTCGGAAGCAATGCTGCTTCCGAAGAATCACTTCTTCCTTCCGAAGGTGTTTATTCAAAGAGACTCCTATACTTGGACAAAACAAGAAGTTTGGTGAGCATCAGCCTTTATTAGTCTTTACAGTAACAATTACCCATCTTTTTCTCCTATCACAACCCACTCAAGCCCACCATCACCCTTTTCTCTCCTCTCACATTCACGGTCATCACCCCGTGACCATCCTCCGTGAATGCCCCTCACACCCCTGTGTAGGGGGAGGGCCGGAGGGGTGTCATGAGGGTGTGACCCGTGCCTCTCTCGCTTCACTCACTTACCAGTACACATTGCCTAATGTTGTAACTTCATAAAATTAAAAATGATATCTTTATATTATACTAATATTGTACATGACTTAATCTCTGATATCTTTTATTTGTTTTTAATTCTATCTATTATAATTATATCAAAAAAATTATTCTTTCTCTCCTATTAAATATTGATAACATTAAAAATTACATTTTTAGAAATTTCAAAATAATTTATTATTTTCTTTATTAATATATATTTTATAAAAATTTTAGTTATATAATTTTTTTCAACTATTCCCTTTATTATTTTTATTATTTATTATTATTTGATTAATATTTCATTGATCCAATTTCGTAATCTCGTGTAATACCCTAGTTTTAACCTAATGATCATAATATACGCGAATAGCTACAGTATATTTTTTTTCAAAATTTATTTGATTAATATATCTTTTTTCCATTTTTGAACTTGTGAACTCTTAAACGAATAACATTTTTTTTCAAAATTTATATAATAAAGCTCATAAATTAGTGATTTCGTCCCAACATGCAAACGAATAACATTGCAGAATGAAAACAATTGCAATATTACATAAAGTTAACGACATTTAAAGGGTTCCCATAATAAATCCATAACAATTTCAAGGATCCGACAACCATATTTGTTATGATATAAAAATTAGAAATCAACCTAAAATTGAAATCTAACCTGTAGGTATATATTCAACGAAGCTAATGTTGTGCTCCATTGACGTGTCGTTGAAGTGTTGGTTGAATCTGAATCGGTAGAACGATGAAATACTAATCAGTGGCGGAGCTTGACACCGTAAGCTAGAGGGTGAAATGTATATTTTTTTCAAGGGGGGGTGAAATAAAGGCTTTTAAAAAATTTTATACCACGTATCAGAAAATATACACTACTGCACGATTAACATAGGAAACTTACTTGTTGGAATTGGTATCTTTGATGTAGAAGAAGATGCCTGATTTCCTTTATGTTGTTGCAAATTTGATGGTTTTAATAAGAACAGAGAAGATCAATTTTATTATGGCCGGGTATTCGATGGTTTTCTCCTGTGCGTTCTTTTATTTTAGGGTTAAGCAACAACTAAAGGGAAATCCCTTTTATATATATGTGTTGTATATCCATCAAATACAACTTAGACAAAGTGTAGAGACCATTTATGTCAATATGTGAAAGTTAAATAAATTAGTAGGCCATATTATGTTTTAAGGTTTCTAACCTGAAGATCATTGCTTGTTTGATTGCTCGACTTTCATAACTTGTTTTCTCGGCGTATCAATTACATAAAACAAATTTGTGGCAAATTTCAAGAATAATTGATTAGAATGATGAGAACCGTAACTTCTTATCTTAGTTATATATGCCTCAAGATTTTTGGGCGGATGTATCTCATATATATCTCTGTAATCAGCCGTGAAAACTAAAAATGTGGATAAAAAGGAAAGAAGAAAGATCAGATGCAAGAGAAGGGATGCAATCATAAGCCATTGCTCCTAAGATTCAGAATTTCAGGGTGTAAAACCGCAAATAGCCGCTCAAAAATCGTCTGACCGCCTATTTTAACTGGTTCTGATCGCGTTTCATCTTATTTAAATAGCCTAGATTGCTCCTAGAGTCGATTGACTTCACCGGCGGCTATAAGACTTCTTTTAACCCAAATCATTTTTCCTCCTGTGAAGAGAGATTCTAGATTCATCACTGATGTCCAACCATTTTTGGTTTGTATGCATGTAACGAGTTCTTAGAGATAAACCATAAAAGACTTGTATTTTTTTTAATGGAGAACAAATAAGCCTTATAATCTACTCCTAATTAAATGCTCGAATATATAGCCGATTTTGGTTTGTATTATGCAAAGACATTTTAGTGATAAATCATTATAGTTGTATTTTGAACGTTTAGGGACATTTTTGGCCCTTTTTTGGTATTTTATGGCCCTCTAGTTAGTATAAATAGGTTATGGGATGAATTGGTTTCATATTAAACTCGAAAACACAAAAAAATGCTCTCAAAATGCTCGTTTTAATCTCTAATCTCTATCATTACACTCGTTTTACGCACCAATCTTTGTTACAATTCTTAGTCTTTACTTTCTATTTTTTTAATATTACTAGTGGCTCACTCGACATCTTCCGTTGATCAAGTTCTAACATTGCTCCAAACGTCGTTTGTGTTCTTACGCATAGTAGAAACATGAAAATTTGTTTTGGTTAGGAATCGGTTAAAATGAGTGAATGGTCTTAAAAGCCCCGTTGCAAATTTTGTGGTCTACTTTTAGAGAATGAGATCAAACTCAAGTTTGAAGAAGCATATTAACAAACTGTTTTGCAAAGCATTGAAAAATGATCTCGAGTCTCAACAAACACAAATTGGGAGTGAGGGTGCAATATTTCATTACGACGTAGATATGGTTCGGGATCGAATGACGAAGTTCGTAATTCAATAAGCTTTGTCATTTTAACATTTCGACATCTTCGGTTAACAAACATAATTCGAGATACGTTGTAACCTGGTTACACGCATAGAAGTCGTACTAAATTTAGTTTTATTTTTTGAAAATTTAAATACTGGTGTGAAATTGACTACCAATGTTTGGTCGGCTCCGAATGGTTGCAGTACAACTTCTCAATACGAGCGATCCAATTTTGAGCTTCAAATGAGGTGGCTGCAGTACTGAATGACTTTGGCTTTTGCTTTTGAAAATGTTCAAGTAAAACATGAATCCTACAGGAGGTGTTCCATTGCCATCATCATTACCACAATTGTTGCCACTATCTTTACCACCATTATTTCCCCTATTGTAAGCACCATGGTCGCCACTATTAGCAACAATGCTCTCTAATTGAGCAATATCAGCGGAGTTGTCATCGTCATTGTTGCTATTGTTGTTGTTCCTATCTCTTTTAAAAGGCATTTGAAATGGGAATTTCGTATGAACAACATATTACGTTTCAATACAAAGGGAAGATCCTAACCCAATGTCTACCCAATACCTCACAAGTTTACTTTTAAAGTTTAAGTTTACAAGAAACATCCATTGTTCTGTATCATAACTGTAACACCCTAACCTGACTAGAGCTGACGTGTCGTCATTACAGATATCAAACCAAAAACAACAAATGTTCTATAAAAATCATGGTCTAAAATTTGGCGATTCAAATAACCAAAATAAAAGAGAGGAACCCAATTAATTGTTTGTTACATTTCAAAATAAAAAAAAAAAAAATTCATGATCTTCAACAATCTCTCGTCTATTCCCCAATGTCCTTGATTTCCTAATACATAGACCTGAAAACACTAGACAGAAAAATACGACTGACCCTAATAATGCTCAATAATGGATAGACAATAGTAATTATGATAAATGAATAAGTGAAAGTAACTAAACCAGATGTTAATAGAAATATTGTTTAACCAAACGTAAAACAAATAACTGAATATTAAACACTAAAATGAACAGAATTCTATTAATGAACTAAAATGAAGTCTTCTGCAAAACTAAACTGAATTATATGACAATAAATGAAATAATTAAAACAGGTCGTGTAACACAAGGAATTACCCAAAACCTAAAGTGAACTGAATGGTACAAGAAAGTTAATTAGTCCATGCACCGGAAATGGTGTTTGTGACGTTTACACATGATTTCATTCCCCCTTTTTCTTTTCCTTTTATTTTTATTGAACTAGGATATATGCGTTCGCCTATTATGGGAAGGTACCTCATAAGTACTAAATAAAGACAACATGAACCATTTATTACACATTGTCACTGACAGTGTCACGTTATTAACGCCTCAATAACGTGTCTGAAATGCTCGGGTAACGATTTGAAAGCTATAATAACAATAAACAAATAAACGTATAATCATACAAGTCTAGATTGTTACTTCTATGGAAAGGTACAATAATGAGTATAAGTTATAAAATATATTACACGTTTCAAATAAAAGGAACAGATCAAGACTAAATGATGTATAACCGTACATATAAATAATTATAATTGTATGATATATTATGAGGAAGAAAATGATAACGTTCATGTTAACTTAGTCGAACTAGAGCTAAAGCAAAGCGAAATTATACTATAAGTTAACAAAAGAAATTCCGTACGTTACTCTAGTAAACAATAACAAGTAAAATTCTAAATAATACACGGTTTAAATACCTGAAATTTTTATTTTATTTTAAGTTAATGTGACTAGTTTTGAACTTGTGTATTTTATTGATTTATATCCGATTATTAATACTAATTTATTGATTAGACATTATTTTCTTTGTTTAACATTTTTAGAAATTGTTGGATAGTAAGATTAGACGGTTTAGAAAATACCTGTCATGCACCAATGATCCTCAGCTCAAGTGGTTGAGAGAGGTACCATGTGACTTCAATATTGGGGAGGTCACGAGTTCAAGTCCTAGCATAAACAAAATAGGGTTCCATGCTAGGCTAGAGGGTTTTCTCTCATCAATGGTGGGTTTCCTCCTATTGGGTGTGGATATGATCGGGTGGGTATATGACCCGTCAGTGATCCAAATTGCCGTTCAAAAAAAGAAAATACCTGTCATGCAGAATAAAACCAACAAGAGCAAAAAGGAAAACTAAAAACAGTCTATAAGCTGTTCAAAAAAAAAAAAAAACAGTCTATAAGGAAAGAAGGTAGAACACTAACCCGGTTAAACGACTGCACAACCAGTAGACTAGGATTACCATTAATATCTTTTGCTGGTTTATAGTTTACTAGTCACGGATTTAGCAAATTTTTTCAGTAGGTTTAATATATTTAAACGTTTCAATTAGATATAACCGGTCATAAAAATTTCGGGCTCATCACATAATGAAAGTGTGATATATTAAGTTAATAATTAAAAAAACATCGTCATTAAAGAGTTCGGAGGTGCGAAGTGTACACGTATTTAAAATTTTGAGCTCTTGCAGGGTCTAAGGGACAAAGCCTCTGGTAGTGGTCCTGCTTGCCAGTTAGCAGGCAATGGTCAATGGACAATGCCCCAAAACCTAAATGAAATTTGCTAAGTTTATATGACTAAATTAACTTAACATGCGAATTTAACAGTCAATAACTGTCATTTCGCTTGGTGATGTATCGCAGAGAGGAAATTGACAAAATAATATATGGACAATTCATATCTGATCACATTCTTAAGGGAATAAATACTAACTTCGAAAAGTGTTTTTAACACGATCATATAGAAGTTCAAGCATTGATTAAAGAGAATTCTCTGGCAAAGATCATTTATCCAATTCTTGTTGGCAAAATGCTTGGAAATTTACATTAATGATTCACTCTTTGTAACACACCGCAAATCCACACCCAAAGCTTTGGATCCGCCCTTGAGTTTACTTTATCATTTGAAGATCACCTCACTTTAACTTCCCTTTTTCCAAATAAGTTCATCATTCCCAGAATACATTATATGTCACTAAATGTTTGCAAAACTTTCATATTCACCATGTTTAATTGCAGGTTTATAAACAAAATGTGTAGTAGCTTATACCTGAAATATTATTAAAAAAAAGTGTTCAATGACGGTTTTTTGGCTGCTAAGTGAAACGATGGTGAATGATAAGTTCAGGGTGTTTCTGTTGGAAATTAATATTGGTCAAAACGGGTCAAAATATAGCTATCTAGCATATGTATTTAGAAGGGTCTAGTATAAGTTTAGTTGGGTCAAATATTATTTAAAGATTCAGTTATTTAACTGTCATTAACTGTCATTTTTATGGTTACAAATAGCCTTATAATGTAAAGAACAAGAATAGAACGTGAACTCAAAATTGAAGGCTTTTGCCTGTGATTTTTTTTTCTAAACACATGCATGCGTAATCACATTCGATATTGGGTTCCAATAAATGGCATCTGAGCAAGGTTAACACAACAACAACAAACGACGAATTTGAAATCAAAATTGGCAAAGGATTGTCGCAGAACCAAAACAATCAAAACGCAAAATTCACAAACCGTTGGATCGACATAGTCAAAATCTCAAAGAATCAAAAACAAATCTTGAAAGATTAAGATTTGAATACATACCTTGATGGACAAGTGTGTAATTGAGATCTCCCGATCGGCAAAGGTTTGATATCGAATATCACATCAAAATCGGTACCCGATCGAGAACAAAAAGCAAGAGATCGTCACGGATTGAAGTGAAGAATCGCGGTACAAATTAGATTTCTTTTGATTAGAATTTTTTCTTGTTGTTGAAAGCCTATTTACCATTTTTTTGTGGGTTAGAGAAATAAAAGGAAAGAACACGTATATATTTACTTTCTTGTTTATGTCGATTAACACATACATATTAAAATTAAGAAAAAGGAAAACCTATGTTTTTTAAAATCATTACCCACGTGATTTAAGGGGAAAATGCCAAAGGGTTTTTTTTTTCAAAAAAATTCATTAAAAACAGTAAACATATAAGGTTTTATTTATTTAATTTAGCCTATCAAAAATTTGGTAAAATCATTTTGTTAGCAAAAAAATCTAAAAATTTAAAATCATAAAATTTTAAATGTATTGGAACATGAAAGAGTAACAAAAATCCTTTGTCGTAAAATATCATTCGTGGAAAAAAAAACCTTCGTGGTGTAAAGATCTTCGTGGCAAAACCTTCGTGATGTAAAGACCTACGAGCCAATACCTTCGTGGTGCAAAGACCTTCGTGGCAAAAACCTTCATGGTGTAAAGAACTTCATGGCAATAAAAACCTTCATGGAGAAAAGAAATTCTAAAAAGTAATAAAATGGTGAACGCCACCATTCGAGAGAAAAAAATCAAAGAAAGAAACAAAGGAAATATGGCGGGCAAAGAAGACAATAAGAAATTTGACACATCTATAGCCATTGTGAACAAGGAAATATATCTCTATAATGTCCAAAATTGACTAAAACAAACTACACGCAATATGCAATTCTAATAGAAACAATATAGAAGCATATAGTTTGTGGGAAACGATTTTTTCATTAGACGAAATAGATGAAAAGGAAAAGAGATACAACAAAAGCAACGATTTTTCAAACATTACCCGGAGACATTCTAATGCAAGTTGCGTAATATTTGAGTGCAAAGGAAGTATGGGATTCGATTAAAGTTTGATTCCTTGAAGGAAATATGGTTTAAAAGGACGTTTACAAACATTAAGAAGCAAGTTAAAAGCGTTAAAGATAAATGAAACTGAAAGTGTAAGAGACTTTCCTGGAAAGTGGAATGGTATAAGGGCAAAATTTAAAAGTCTTGGTACTACCCTTAAAGACAAAATAATTGTTAGGAAGTTTCTTAACTCCGTTCCAAAGAAATTCCTACCAATTATGGCAACTATCGTGCAATATTTGAAATTGACAACATGTCATTTGAAGAAGCAGTGGGAAGAATAATAGCCTTTGAAGAACGTCTTAAAAGTCAAGACGGATCTCAGGATAATGATCAAGGAAAACTCTTAATAGCAAGTGCAAATGATCATCAAGAAAAGTGGAAAAATGGACATGGTGATCAAACTCGTGGTGGAAGAGGCTCGTTTAAAGGAGGAAAAGGACATGGGAGAAGTGTTGAATATAGAATAATGACAAGAGTAAATCTAAATGTTATGAATGTGGTAAATATGGTTATTGCCAAGAATCACATCTCATAATTGATGAACAACCAACATTTTTATAAAGAATAAATCTAGTTCGTTATGTTAATATTAAGGGGAGATTGTTGTAAATTAATATTGGTCAAAACGGGTCAAAATATAGATATCTAGTATATGTATTTAGACAGGTTATGTCACACCCTCAATTTCTCACTAACGGAATCATATCGTTTGATTCGTGACAAACCAAGATGTCAAGCATTAGACATAGGGAAAGACCTCTATATGCTTTTCAAACATAAATTATGTCAAAATTGTAAATAACAAAAGTAGCGTTGTGGAAGCGTTTGAAAATCCATGTCAAAACATGAAATTTACAAAAACATAAGTCGTAATGTTCAAAATATTAAGTCCATGAATAAACAGAAACTGATGCATGAGACTCAACATCCTAGTCTCTGCTTGCTCGTGCTTGTGCCTTAGTGTAACATCCTAGTCAATCCCATATCGGCGGTGAGCAGGAGAGATTCATGTCTCATAAGTAACGATATGTCCTTTACATCACCAACGCGTTTTCTGCTTAGCTGGCTGTTGAGCACATGAAAACTCTACAGTTAAGCGTGCTCAGGTAGCAGCAATCCAGGGATGGGTGACCCTTGGGAAGTTTTCACCAGGGCAAACGAAGGCAAAACCGTGAGCTTCGAGTGGGCAAAGCGGACAATATTGGTGGTAGAAGGGCCGGATGTTACAGAATTGTATCAGAGACACTTATGTTCTACACGGGATGGTGGGGAAAACCTCATAGAGGACGATGAGTCCCTAAGAGAGGGTGTATGTAACATCCTAGTCAATCCCACATCGGCCGTGAATAGGAGGGAATCCTATCTCATAAGTAACGATCCGCCCTTACATCACCAACGCGTTTTCGGCTTTGCTGGCTGTGGAGCACATGAAAACTCTATAGTTAAGCGTGCTCAGGTAGCAGCAATCTAGGGATGGGTGACCTCCCTGAGAAGTTTTCACCCTGGCAACCGAAGGCAAAACCGTGAGCTCCGAGTGGGCAAAGCGAACAATATTGGTGGTAGACGGGGCCGGATGTTACACTTAGCGTCCTAAGAAAACATGCAAATGTAGTCAACACAAAGGTTGGTGCACACACAGGTTTGTATGCATAATCACATAATCACAAATTTCATAGTCATGATAGCTAATCATTGTACTATTTACATAAGTGGTCGACACCGAAGCTGATTGTCTAAATGTTTGTTTGCCTTTCCACTATTGTGTAACACAAACAATAGTAATGTTTGAATTGGCTAGTTAAACACCTGCGTAGACCTCCAATCTACCAAGTGAGGCTTGTCAAATCCAATAAATCTATCTTCAACTACCATGCTTTGCACTACAACAAACTAATCGGTTCGATATGTAAGGACTTCTAGTGTTATGTTCGCACTTATAGTAAACAGCTAACTCATACAAGTGATATGTATCTAAAATCATTTGATTGCACATGTTTTCTCCCCCAAAACAGTAAAAGTAAAAAAGGGGTCGTGTACGCACCTTAAAATGCAACTGAATGATCAAATACACGTGAAATCGCGTAGATAACCTTCTACGAATAATCTGTGTTATTACAATAATGTTGCGTTATTTGAACTGTCTGATCTTGTTTATGGTCACATACGTGTCAACACACGTATGTTAGTTTGTTTGAAACGACATACAAAAATACACGTGACTTTGAATTTGTTTGTTTAAATCGTATATGTTCATACTTTTAATTTAGATGCACGTAAATATGCACGATCGTGTTTTTGGTCAAAAATATAGATTTTATCTTTTCATTTTGTTGGGATTCCGTTTCGCTTCCAACGCAATTTGAACGGGTTGAATCGGAATTGAAATGAGAAAGTTATGATTAAAATACAAAAAAAATACTTTTAATTCCAAAAACCAATAGAGGCGTGGCTCAAACGCACGACCTCCCAGACCACACACACACCCTACTAGCTGCTTTGATTTTGATTTCGCAACTAGATTGATTTTCAATTGGTTTTAATCACACATGGTTCGGTTTCCCTTTGTTCTTCCAACCGAACCCAACTTGGTTCGAATTGAACGACGAATCAAACCTCAAAGCATAGGGCTTTTGTTCTTTGGTTCCAAATGAGGTCGACCATGCTTCTAATTTAGAAATTCATCAACTCAAAACAATTAAAATGGGTACACATAGTTTCGAACATAGATCTCAAAACCCCTCATTCAATCGGATTGAATTCGTTTAAACTAGAATGTAAATCCATGGGGTTTTCAACTAATAGGGAATTTCGAAACTATCAGTAGTGTTTAATTTGAATATCATGCTTATTTGAATTATAACCCCCAAACCGATCTTCTTTACAAACCTTTACAAGTTCGCATCCAATTCGAAATCTTTTTCAGAAATTGTTATAGGGTTTTCGTTAAATGAAGGATTCCAAAACTATTTGCATAATTTAATTTGATTTTTAATCCCGTTCGCATCGAAACCCCCAAAACGTTTTATATGATGAACACTAGTATTCGAAATCTTACAATTCGTTATAATTAAATGAAATCATCATAGAGCTTTTGTTAAACACATCATTGCGAAGCTGTGTATATGATTTAATTTTATTTTGGAATTCGTTTTGATCGAAAGCCTCAATTCGTTCAATGTGATGAACCCTAATAGTCGAATCCTTGCAATTCGATATTAGAATCCCAAATTATCATGAGGCTTTGCTTAATCGGAACCTTTAGGTAGTGTAGGAGTCAATTATCACCGGATTTGATGTCCTATTGCTGTGTGTCGACTATAAGGTTGGTTTCGGCTATGTCCCTTGGTCGAATTCGATTCCCAAGCTCTCTCGACTCGAAATGATGTATGCAGAACTCCTCTTAGGTGCCGATTAGTGATTATGTGTGCTCAATTCAGATTGTTAAAGTCCAATTATGTGTGTTTGTTGATGATCAATGACGGTTTTAAACTTTTGAGCTACCATTTCATTTAATTTGATTTTATGGCTGCAATTAACCCTTGAATTGATGATATGAATCATCAATATGATGATTAATGACAATTTAATCCTATTAAAACTTGTGTTTATGCAAATTTCGGTATCAATTTATTATCTAGTTCAAATTTTGACTTCCAAAGACAAAATTGAGCATATTATGAAATTACAAGTTCAGTCCTTGTAGTTTAAGTGTTGGTAACTTGTTTTGTTTAATTCCAGTACCTTAGGTTTGATGTTGTACAATTCCGTGTATTTTCTGTTAGTTTCTGGTTAACAGGGTTAATCCGGAAATTTCGGATTGCCACTGGTCAATTATAAGTTTAGTTTTGTCAAATAGTAGTTAATAATTTGTTATTTAACTGTCAAATAACCGTCTTGTATCTGCCATGTATTATGGCTATAAATAGCCTCATAATGTAAAGAACAAGAATACGGTTTTGTTGGCAATGCGTCGTAAAATTGAAAAAACAACGAATACGGTTTTGTCGGAAATGCCCCGTAAAATTAAAAAAAGTATATAGTTTTGTGGGAAATGCGTTGTAAAATTTTAAAAAACTGTATACGGTTTTGTAGAAATGCGTCGTAAAATAAAAATAGTTGTATTCGTTTTTTAATTATTGTTATTATGTATAAAAAAAATATGCGGCGTCGAAAAAGCGTCGGAATTTTCTACGCATTTTTTCTCGTCGCAAACGTTTCGGAAATTGCATCGGAAATGTGTCGCAAACTTTTTCATATGGGTTCCTACGCATTTGCGACGCAAATAAGCGTGGGAAAAGTTTTTTTCTAGTAGTGATACGTCGTTTTTGCCCTCAGTTGCCTTTGGTCGGGGAGTCATAGGTTGTTTCGGCCGTCGGTGCAGCAGTGGTGGAGTTGCGGTCGTCGATCCTTCGGTTGCCGCCCTCTTCCCAGACGCTCTTCTCTTCTTATTCAGACTAATTCCCAAGTCTGAATGATTCAGACCTTGGTTCAGACATTTTTACCCATTCAGATGTGTTTTCTATTCACGAAACAAACCAGTCTGAATCTGAACTATTCAGATTCAAAATCATTCAGACCCAAATAAATTGCCCCTTAAACATCTTAATGGGTCAAAAAAGTATTTTATACAAAGTATGTTTTTTTTGTCAAATTGAGTATATGTAATTCTTTTAGGGATGTAATATGTCAAGCTGGAATCTTTGTAAATGTGGTTACGATTATATAAACACAACTATGGTTGTCTGTAAATGTTCGAACATATTATAAAAAGCATAGGTATTTTCTTGTTATTGTTCTTCTTTTGATTTCATGATTATGGATTGCAAAGATCATTCCCTGTAGTTTATCAATACTAGTGTTTATATCTCCTATTCATAACTTTGAAGAAACTTTTTGCAAGCAGAGTTGATTAGAAAATAACTTATGGTAGAAACACATATGATAAGTCTTTGGTGTATGCAACAATTAAGCTAGATGAACCAACAAACAAGAACCGAAACACAGTAGAGAACACGACTACAGTAATGATGGATACAATAATTAGATGAGTGAACAACTAAGTATCGCTTGAATGGGCTTGTGAAGAAAACCACCTTTGTAGCAACACAAAAGATTCTTTAGGCTTGTAAATCTCAACTACATGACCTGCTTCCTGTATTGCATTAGAACATTCTTTATGTACCATACACTATATTATAAAGAACGTACAGTTTTCAAGAATTTCAACATAAAATTCATGATTTCACTTCTATAATTTTTCTAAAACTAAAAAAATTGTTTACTACATTAAATCAGTAGAGTAAAATGTGATGGTTGTTTCTCACCTTAACCGTAGCATGTGTCAAAGAATAATTATTTAGTGCGTATTTTGTTACATATCTGCATGAGGAAGAAGGAAAAAACCTAGTTGTAAAACCTTAATAAAAATAATTAATCACTCAAGAATGTTAATATGAAACAAGTTATATATAATAACTCTTATATTTCTTTGACAAGTGCATGGAACCCTATCGGGCTCACCCTCCGACTTGATTATCAACGTAGATTGGTTTCCATGGTTCTTCAACTTCAAGATTCAGAGAAGCTATCCATTGCTCAACGCCAACATACGGAAATGTTAAATCATGATCCCACTATAAATCAATAAACACATATTTAATCAAATGCATATATACAATGAAATTATGTTAAAGAATTTGAGAGTGTGGACGTATAGTAGGTGCATTACTTGAAGATCAAAGCTCGACAACTTTTAGTAGAAAGTTTCTTATGATATGACAAACTACTAAAGATGTCATAAGCATAATAAATTGAGTCATTCTTTCCTTGGTTGTAATGTAAGGTGGAGTTGATTTCCTCAAACTTTCCAACCATTCCCTATAATAAAATTTATGGAATGAGATGCAATGATAGCTAAACTACTTGTAATTTTTACAGCAAAAAGGACCTGATTACATACTTGGTGAATATTGAGGGCTTGTTGTACAACTTCCATGTGCCCACTTATTTAAAGCCACAATCCCAATATAAAAGGATCATAATGACTACTTTAATTTCATATGATTTGCATACACGTAAAGTAAAACATAGTAGGGAAAGGATCATGTCGTTCATTTTTCACTTTTATTTCATCATAATTAAGTAACTTTTTATTAACACTAAAACTATAAGTATGATTAATATGTTTATTTTAATATATATATATATATATATATAGGGAACAGATAAAATGAAAACCACATCTCAATGAGAAAACCGCGAAAACCATGCAAAAATCATGTAAAAACAACGTTTTTTTTGTTTTTTTTACAGGTTTGTAACACTATTGGGCACATTTTTATAAAAAAAAAGCGCCGACCAAATATTTTTTAAAAAATATTTTATAAACCCACGTAAAACCTACGTAACAAAACGTAAAGGGTCTACCCACCGTCTCTGTCGCATGTTCAACATTTTCCGATCTAGAATGTGTTGAAGATTTTTATGATCAGTGTATATAATACACTTTGTTTCGTATAGATAGTGTCTCCAAATCTTGAGTGCAAACACCACTGCACCAAGTTCTAGATAATGAGTGGTATAGTTCTTCTCATGTACTTTCAGTTGTCGAGAAACATAATCAATTACCTTGTCGTTTTGCATTAAAACACACCCAATACCTTAACGAGAAGCATCACAGTACACTGTGAAACTATCAGTACCTTCCGGTAGTGCCAAGATAGGTGCGTTGCAGAGTTTATGTTTCAACAGTTGGAATGCCTCCTCCTAATGGGAACCCCATATAAACGGTTGATTTTTCTGTGTCAATGTGGTCAGTGGCAAGGCTATCTTTGAAAAGTCTTTGATGAATCGACGATAATAACCTGCCAGCCCTAAAAATTGACGTATTTCAGTTGGGGTTCGTGGTGTTTCCCATTGTTTCATAGCCGCGATCTTATGGGGATCTACTTGAATACTGTTTTCGTTCAATACGTGCCTAAGAAATTGAACTTCCCGTAACCAAAACTCACATTTTGAGAATTTGGCATATAATTTCTCATGTGCCAAAAGTTCTAAAATTAATTTCAAGTGTTGAGCATGTTCTTATTGGTTCCGAGAATAGATGAGAATATCATCAATAAACACAATCACAAATTTATCCAGATAAAGTCTACATACTCGATTCATCAGATCCATGAAAACTGCAGGTGCATTTGTTAATCCAAACGGCATTACTAAAAATTCGTAATGTCCGTATCCAGTTTGGAAAGCAGTTTTAGGAACATCATCATCGTGAATCCGTAGCTGATGATATTCGGATCTTAAATCGATTTTCAAAAAATAAGTAGCACCTTGTAGTTGATCAAACAGGTCATCTATTCATGGCAATGGATAACGGTTTTTTATTGTCAGTTTATTGAGTTCTCTGTAGTCAATGCACATCCTGAATGAACCATCCTTCTTTTTCACAAAAAGAATCGGCGCTCCCCAAGGTGAGAAACTAGGTCTGATAAAACCTTTGTCTAACAGTTCTTGCAGTTGACCTGACAGCTCTTGCATCTCGGAGGAAGGTAACCGATAAGGAGCTTTAGCTATAGGTGTTGCACCTGGAATTAAGTCAATACGAAAGAACAGTTCTCGATCACATGTGCTAGAAAGGCCTGACAACCTTTCCGTAAGCATTTCCGAGTTTGCATACAAGAAATGATATCAAGTTTCCTACCTGCTCATTCTCCTTGAACTATCAGGGTATTACCATCAAGTAATGAAATACGGATCACCTTGTTTTGACATACAACTTCCGCTTGGTTATTATAAAGCCAGTCCATACCAACCACTACATCAAAGCTCCCAAGCTCAATAGGAAGTAAATTGATATTGAAAAGATGATCATTCAAATTCAAGGAACACCCTTGAATGACACTGTTAGTTTTGATTAACTTGCCATTAGCAAGTTCAATGACATAAGGAGTTTCTAGATCTACCGTAGGCAATGAAAGTAATGATGCAAATTCAGGAGAGATAAAACTCTTATATGCTTCTGTGTCAAACAGAACTGATGCGTATAGATTTTTAAGAAGAAACGTACCAGTGACAATGTTAGCATCATGCCTTGCCTCAGCTGCACCAATATGAAAAGCTCTCCCCTAGCTTCATTTCCTGGATTGGTGTTGTTATCGTTCGGACAGTTTCTCATGAAGTGGTCAGGACTTCCACACTTGAAGCATGAACGATTGGTTTGAGTGCTTTGTCGTGGTGCTTGGTTTGGTTGACGAGCATGAAAGTTACAGTATCTGGTATAGTGTCCAACTCGATTACAGTTTGTACATTCAGGACATGGTCCTGTGTGATGATAAGGACACTTATTGCATTTGGGAGCCTGCCCAATATAAGTCTTCCTCTCAGGAACAACCGCACCATAGTTTTTCACATTTGGTTTGCTCTGGCTAGTCTCAGCCGGAGCCTTTGTTTTGTTCTTGCCAAACCACTTTTGTTTAGTATCTCTCACAGCACTAGAGGTACCAACATCGCTACGGCCCGCAACCGTCTGAGTTTTTGTGGACAAAGTACCACTTCTTACTGCCTCATCGGTAAGCTTAGTGGTCAAAAGAATTGTACGTTTTAGAGTTGTGGGTTCAGCTGCCGTCACCATTCCTCGAATCTGGGGAACCAGACCTTTAATGTACTTCTCAATCAAGGCTGTTTCCGTAGGAAACATATTGGGAAGTAAGAAAGTAAGTTCAAGAAAACGATCGGTATAAGTTAAACAATCAGCACCGACCATTGAATGATTCCAGAATTCCTCCTGGAGCTTTTGAATTTCAGTAATAGGGCAATACTCTGACATAATCAGAGTTTTGAAATCGTTCCAGCCCATCGAGTCAACTGTAGCTGAGCCCAAAGTTTTAGCCTGGGTATTCCACTAGGTTAAAGCTGATTCTTTCAAAGAACAAGCAGCATAAGACACCTTATGCTCCGCCAAACATTGGCAGATCTTGAGTTTTGTTTCCATTTCCTCAATCCACCTTATGATTCTAGCGGCTCCTTCTTTACCCGTGAAAGTAGGAGGGTTGCAAGAAGCAAAGTACTTGTAAGTACATCCTTGCTGTCATGGATCAGGAACAGTTGTTTTTGTTGTTGTTGTACCGGTGGTATTATGAGTTTCCACGTGACCACCAGTAGCGTTATGTTCAGTGTGATCATGGTCCCCACCAGAACCCACAGTGATATGAGGTTGGTGGTGTTGTGTCAAAACACCACAAGCAGATAGTTGTTCTCTCACTATTCGTGCTATCATCGCTTCATTTGATTCATATCCACTTGCACCAGCAGGTGGAACAATGTTAACTTCAGGGTTCACAGGTGGAACATTATTTGTCTCCAGATTTTCAGGTGGAACCATGTTCACTTCCGGATTAACACATGGATCCGGATTTGATTCAACATTCACATTATTTGGTAGCTTTCTTAGCTGGTCGACCTCTTTCAGGTCAGTTAAAGAACATCAAAGATATAACCTATTTGATCACATAAATTCAATAATATTCAGTTACACTGAAATGTTATATTGAAATGTGATTATAAGAAAGTATAGTATAACTACATTGATATAGTTCAGACATGTTCTCAATACACAAAAATCACACAAATGTTTGTAGTTATACTCAGTCTGGTTAATTCAAAAACATGTTAGAATATTACACAGCTCACAGTATTGTGCTATAAATATGTTATTCACATGTTTTTAATATTATCATACAGGACAATAGATATGTTCTCACACAAGAATGTTCTCATAGTTCTGTGATATATTGCCATACAGGCAACATGTATGTTCGCACACAAACAATGTTCTAATCGTTATGTGACATATTGCCATACAGGAAACAGATATGTTCGCACACAAACAATGATCTCATAGTTCTCATAGTTCTGTTTATAGTTCACACAAGTTTGACATTGATACTTAGTTCATACATCACATACATAAAAAATTACACATATAGATATACATAAACAACCATTTTATTACTATCATAGTTTTGTACAACCATAACGAGTTTATACACACTGCCAGAACCAAGACATTACAACTAGACACCAGGGATCTATTTTACAACCAAAACATCCCCCAAACATCCCACTCTCAACCCATCTGCATGCTGCTGATGATATCTACAATGATGATCCCAAAACATGCACTCCCATATAAGATCTTACCGTAAAAAGTACGGTAAACATGCCATCACGATGGCTATAGTTGCGAGTATTATAGCCAATGCTACCATCCTCGTCTCCAGACTCAACATACTAATACCCTCTATCACTCTCATAGCTCCAGCCCTCACATCCTCTCTCATCCTCACCCATCTCTCCCTCATCAATGCCACTTGCCACTTGCCACCAGAATGCAGCAAGCAGGATCTGTCCCCAAGTCATCCTCAGTCTGTCCTCAACCGCTACTCTCCACGCTCTAGTGTCAGTATCTAAAGCCTTCACTTGATCCATAAGGGTTAAGTGGGAAGTAAGGATCTCCAATACAATCATGCGAGTATCCTCTACTGTAGCCTAACACTGCTGCAGGCTCTTATGTGTCCCCTGCAAGTCCTGAGTGACTTGCTGCAACTGCGCCCTCAGCTCAGCTTGATGGGAGGATTCTCCCACCTCATGTATAGTGGTAGGCTCATCCCTGGGAGCTATCTGTCGCCGCGGAGGTAACCCTGTAGTCTTGCGGGCTTGACCCCGCATATGCCTCAATCCGCCCAAACCAGCACCCTCTGAGGTGAGGGGCTCTGTCTCCTTTGTGCTGATGCATCCTCAAGTGGAGCCTGAGAATGTCTAGGTGAAATAGATGGGACTGATGGTGGTGGTGGCGTAGCTGGTATAGGTGATGGTGCGTGTGGCACCAGCGGTGCAGTCTATGATGCAGACGAAGTCGCCTCCGTAGGATCAGAATCAGAACCCGAAAGCTCGGTGTGTCATCAAGTACAACATATGGAAACCTCTGGTAAATATAACGCTCAGGTGGGTTGGCCATCACCGTACAAACAAAAGTTCAAATCAGTACCATGATATAAATATTGAATAATAATATTCAACATAAACATGATATGACGTCTCTTCCTATCTTAAAGCAACTACTCGTTCTTCTAGTTATTAATGTTCCGCTTGAATTAAATTAAACTAGAATGCACACGTGTTGCGAATTTCAGTTATGCTGGCCAGTCATAAGTGGAATTCGTACCACTTGATTATCCAGGCTTAATTCAAAACAAGTTTTGTTCATTAGTTATGTTCGGTGCTCTTTGTATCACTATTCGAGCCTATGGTTATAGTCTAGGTCTCTAAGTCAACCTAATTCTCTATAACTTGTGGCTCTGATACCACCCTGTCACACCCCCACCTCTCTTTACCTAAGATGATGTCATTCGTCGTTCTGAGAAGGTTGCGGAAGCATAGTGGTGATGTCTCAGAGATGAGGTGTGACTTACTTGATCCGATATCATAGCACACAGATTAACTTAAAGTAAATATATTACAAGGATTTCGTAATCACAATCAACATTACAGTTTAAAGACTAAGTTTATTACATGACTAACTTATTTAATTACAATTATATATAAAGTGCATCCTCACCTGGCAGTCATTGTCTCCTTGCAAAAAGGTTTAGATTTAAAACGTCAGCACAAAGCTGGTGAGTTCATAAAGTTCATGTTCAACAATATGATATGATATGTAAGTTCTCAAACTGTTCAGTTCAAGATAATCATGGGACCCATATCTAGTTCCTTTCGGACGTGACTTTACGATCTTCGAAGACATTACCTACTGGTAATATCTTATGCCTCGTTGTCTTAATGCCTATCACAACATTAAGAAATTCTGAAAAAACAGGTAACAAACATTCACAGCAAGGGGAGTTGCAAACTCATAGCAAATGGGTTGTCAGCTGATAGTACTATCATTGTTTCCTGTTCGGCCCCACATGGGTTCACTAGATACAGTTCAGGAATAAGGACTTTTAAGTTTTGTGATAGAGTTCTGTTTTACAAACACAATCCCATGAAATCCACAAGTTCTCAACAGATCACATGAAATCATATAGATAACAGTGATACATATCACATGTTCAAGAAAAGTTTCACAGTAAGACCCCGGTGTTTATAAAACATTAAAAAGAAAAGGGGTTGTACGAAACTCACCTGAAGTCTCAAGATATCAAGATCACTCGCGGACTGGTGATAATAGTATAAGTCTGCATTAGTTTATGCTTAATGAGTTATTTATGGTTTAACTTACTGATTAGGTTTTTCTGAACATCCAATGTCAAAGACATTGTCTTAACAGTCATCAAATTGATGTTAAGTATTTAATTAGTTAATTTCATGTTATATCATACAATATATGATAATGTAGGAATCTATACTGAATTAGATTCCTAATACAAGATTGATGACACCCCTTGATTAATCAGAATAATTTCGGATTAACCAAATAGATAATGTTGTTGATTATAATGCTAAAACAGTTTCTAGACAGATTAATGGCTTAGAATTGATCAATCCTTGTTATTGATTACCCAAATATCATGAAATATCACAATGTAGCAATAGAATAGGTTTAATAACCATGTTTAACATACTAATCTGACTGTTATCATAAACATCAAATAATCGTTCCAATGAGTATGTTAATTATTGTAGTTAGTTTGAAACACTTGGATTTAACCTTGCATTTCAAAGATTAACCAAACTAATCACCTACATTGTCATAATCAAATGGTTTAAACCATTATAATCATGTGTATAATTTCATGCAAACCGGGCATTACAACGAATCAAAACAAGGATTTACCCGTTAAAACATTGTTTTCTTCGTTTATAATCAATCCTAGCCATCATCTAGGAAATAATCAATAACCCTAACTATATCATTACGCTCAAAATCAAGATCTAATCAAGCATTATCAAGCTAGAAGGTTAAAATGAACCGTTACCTAACTAGATGAAGTTTCAGCTGCAAAATAACGATCTAAGCTTGTAGATACGATCCCTGTTGTGATCCACGTGATTAAAAGGCTTCAAAATATAGTTTGTGGGCTGAAAATCCAGCTTTGGTCGTCTGGGAACAAGAAGAAGTCGAGAGAAAGAAAGAATGTGCACTCCCCCATGCAATCTGATCCTTAAATCCATTTTGCCGACCTATTAGCCACCAGGCGTACCGCCCCAACCTATTTTCGTCCAATTTTTTATTTTATCTTTGTTTCACGATTCCGAACAATCCGTAACTCCGTTTCGCACACGGTTTTCGCCCACGTTCACCATTTTTCGCATACTATCAACCTGTAATAATTACAGTAGCTAAATGAACGTGGATTTCTAGAACGACCACATGTGCTCATGTCATCGATATCGTAATTCTCAACTGCAATTGTCACAGTAATTATGGGTGTATGTGTTTTATTGATGGAGGACCTCAAAACATACCATGTGACGAGGTCACTTACGATGATTTTGATAAATGATGACAGTGTTGAAGAAATAACACTTTTAGACTTGATGTGTGTATATATCATACTTGTATCCGTTTAAAATATGTTATTTGTTATATTTTATTATGTTCAACTATGACTTGAGTTTATTTATTTCTAAAAATAAACAAGTTGATTTAAAGATAATAAAATGATTTTTAAATGTTGAAGGATTTTAATTTTAAATAAAAATACATATTTTAACAGAATGTACCAGTAGTGATTTACATGAATACAACGAGAGAGTTTTGATCATTACTTATGTTGCAAGTCGCAAATTAAACATCAAATATAATGTGGTGAGTGCATTAAGATGAAATACACAAAAACGAATGATGTCGTCTAATGTTGAGAGCATCAACATGGAAATTCATAAGTGTGTTTTGATTACTATAACATATGAAAGAAATATATGTTATTATTGTAAATAATCTTAATATATTTTGCACATTTACTAAAGATACTTACAATAGTGATGGTCTTGTAGATTATGCTATAGCCATTAACGTTATTGAAACTATGTAGAGGATTTATCCTTCAATTTGGGAAAGTATCGTAATACATGGTTTCATTAACACAACAATATAAATGTATAAATCACTTTAGATACATGGGATATCGTGTTGTTGAGTATCAATGTTGTTTGTTATATCTAAAGAGTCTCGTGATTTTATACAAATAGCATTCATCATATGTTGATGAGTTTGTTCACCAAAGTGACTTGAGTTAAGACATATATTTAAGTTCTTATGATTAAATGGTGAAGCCTTAGAGATTAAAGGCAAATGAGTTATGATCCTACATAATGGTTGAAGTTAGATATGGTTATGAGTTTTTCTTAAACTAACGATTTAGAAGAAAAATCTCATCATTCTTGTCTAAACTAAGATATGAATGTTTGTAGAGATAATTTGTTATCTCTAGGAGTCGTGATTGATCAGAATGATGCATCTTCTGTTCACATGCTAATATTTTAGTCTAAAGCATGCTAGACTAATACATGTTAATTTAGATGCTCTGCGGAGATTAAATTAACTTTAAACATTCAATATATGTGATGACATGAGAATGATTTTCGGTTGATATGAGGAGAACTCATGGATTAATATGTATGGATGAACTTAGTGACACAATGATGTATATATGTTTGATATCTTATCACATGTGTCAAAGTCATCAAAAGATAAATTTCTCAAACTTAATCAAAGTGCAAGCAATGTGGGGGAATTTGTCATTTACGAAACAACCCTCTAGAGTTTGTATGAGATAGTATTTGAGAAGTTTCTCAAACTCTTGTGAGAAAGGAGAACTTTTCAAAACACAATCTTGATAATTGGAAAATGGTTATCTAATAAGACTCAAATGTGGGGGTTTCTTGCACTTAATACAAGTAAGTAAAGGATTTTGTAATAAGGATTTTAGTAATCCAAATAAATATTGCAAATTCGTGACCAAGTGGGTTACATGATGCTTATACGGAGTCAACCAAGTTGATTGAACTCAAATGTCAATCGGTAAAATTCAAATTCTAGTTAGATATTTGAAAAAGCTTACCAAAGGCATGGTGAAACGTGTTTAGCCTTGAAATGAGTTTCAAATCATTATAAAGACATGGTTATATAACTTGATCCAAGTTGAGATCACTGGTTATAGTCTTATAAATTGAAAAGGGGGCTAGTATGACTTGTATGTCAAGAACACGTTACAACAACTTATCTCAATTGCAAATTATTGTTGTTGACTTTGTGAAGTCAAAGATAATGTTTTGGATCCAATAACATGAGAGATTAAGTTGAGGAATGTGACTAAAGCCCATGTAAAGAGATATTTGAAGGAAACCTAACCTTGTTGATTGGAGATCCCAAGATCTAGGTTCAATAGGACAACTAATTCGTATATCTAGGGTGGTCATTATGGGGGAATAGTTGTAAACTGGATGTATAAGCTAATATATATACATATGCTGATATATATCCTCCTAAACTATAAAAGGGTGTTTAGATACGTCCTAGTCCATTGCTATAACAATCAGTGACATTGTTGTGTGAGGCTAAGCATAATATAAGGTTAATGATCTATGTAAATCATGATAACCAAAATGCTTTTAATGATTTGTGGAAAAATCACCTATATTAGAGAGAAGTGAGGTCGCTTCAAATGGAATTGTGGGGCATAATTCCTAGAGCTCTCGCAGAACCTGGATAGTATTCCATGACCATAACGGACACAACAACGACGGGTTAACCGGACCAGGAAGAGTATTGTGTGAAGTGTAATGACGTCTACGTAAAAAGGGGTTTAGTTCAAGGACATCGCGTCTACTAACAGCTAGGAGACTAAGTATACTTCACAAAGGAAAGTTCAAAGAGAACACCTACTTCTCCTGCAATACTCAACTGCTGAAATTGTATCTTAATACTTGAGTGTATGAGTTGATTTTTATTCATGTGGGGGTTTGAAATTTAATATTAATTAAAATCAAATACTTTTCATCTTACTCAATTAAATCAAGACTCTTCAAATTACATATAATTATTATATGTATTATGTCAAGACTCTTGGTATTACATTCATGTAGTATAAATAGAAGATATATATTGTCATGTTAAGTTGTTGAAAAGAATACTACATCCCATCTTACACAAACTTTGAAGAATTTTTCAACTTTCGCAACTCTCTCAACTCTTCAAGCTCTTGTTTAAGATATCTTTTTCAGGTGCTAGGTTAATCCCGGCAGTACACAAACTGTTCTGTTGTTGTACCCTGGGAGACATACGTGTTCGTCTTGAGAAGAGGCACGAAATATGTTTTAAGGGAAGCGTATTGAATACGTGCCTCAACCACAATCATTAACACGTTTAATCCATGTTGCAGTGAAGAATAAGTGAAAGACACACCGGGAGGAAAACATCGTCAAGATGCTTGATTGAAGACTCGATATTAAATATTCTATACTCAAGGAAGCTATTTGGAGTACCCAACGAAGACATGGATCAAAACAAGTTTGTTATATAAATTAGTAATTTATATTCTATGATTTTAGTCTTGTAACCGGTATTGTACTAGATTATTTCTTACAAATAACGAGAGTCTCGTTATTATTTATATTTTATTTTTGAGTTATAATAAAAACGTGAACTCATTTCCTACAGTTAATTAAAAAGATGATCAACACATAAGAAGTGAATGTTTGCTTGTGAAACAAACAGAATAAATCTCATAGATGATCAAGGTATGCTCACTAACTCTATACGAATCGGATTTCTGATGTACAAAGTATATTAACATAAATGTCTTTCATCAGTAGAAACGGCCTCGTTAGTAGAAATGGAATTTAGGTAGAAACTAGATGATCCGGATAAACTATAATCTCTGTAGAAGCCAGGTTATTGTGAAAAACTGGAGTATTTATAGAAACTAAGGACTTCAATAGAAGCAAACATGATCTGAATAATTTGAAACTTGTATTACATCGGTTTGAGTACAAGTACGAAATAAAGCTGTTGCAAAAGTACGTAGTTTTGATAAGTTATCATCCATAAGGGTTTCATAAGATATGATCTAACTTGCAAGAGTGACTAATAAACAAGTCATAATGTGATGGTACACAAAGAGGATCGGTATAACCGCTGTTATAAAAAGCCCACAAGGCGTACACTTGGGCCATTAGGTGCAACCCTGCTGCTTCACTTCTAAAGGCCCATTTTCAGTCACACAAAGTCATAAATATATTTTCATATCGAATTTCCACCAAAAATCTTTTAAGCATGCATGAAATAATTACACTAGCCTTAAACGAGCCTAAATCAATCTAAAACAAGCTAAACTTGCCCAAAACAAATCTAAAATGTGTCTAAGCCCTTATATATGAATATATTTATACTATAATCCTTAAAAAGAACCCATGATTTTTAAGTGCCTTACACTTAGACCTACGACTCTCCCTTTGTGTCCTAAGCATATGACAGTGTCAACAAATAGGGTTTAAACATGTCTCGTATTAGTACTTTATATCGAAACAAGAACATAATCAACAAATTAAGGTTAATTTGTGTGCTTATAATTTTTAATTTATTTTTGTCTTTTTAGTATCATAATTTGGTTCGCTCTTCTTTATATATGCATAGAAAAGTACAAATCACAAATGTAAACCTGCAACAGCTACAAGCGGTGATGAAATTTTGATCGTTAAACTATATTGTTTAAGAACACATGCTAGATCTTGATGTTTTGTAGTTATGTGATGTAAATACACAATAAAGAGAAAAATGTAATTAATATCTTTTTACGGGCATCAATTCCAGACATGACATGAAAATACACTCGTTTTGTGTTGGCTAATATAATATATTTTATACTAATTTGACACACAAAGACGTATGCATATGTTTCATGGTATAAATTTCAAAACTAAAAAGCCAAACATATATAGTCCACTCATTTGTTTTAATCAGGGATGTAGACGAGCCGAGCTAAGCCGATTCTGAGCTCGTTAAGGTTTGAGCTCGGCTCGTTTAGACAAAATAGGACTCGGGCTCGAGCTCGACTCATTAAGAATTTTACTTGCAAGGCTCGAGCTCGGCTCGTTCGAAAATCTTAGGCTCGAGCTCGGCTCGGCTTGTTAAGATTTTAATTATTCAATTTATTTACTTTAATTACTAATTTAATTATTTTTATAATTATATTTATAATGCAATTTTCTAACTTTAACATAAAATATTTGATTTAAATATATTTATCATAATTTTATATATAAAAATAATAAAAGTTATATAAACAAAAAGATCGATAAGTCTCGCGAGCCAGCTCGAGTTCGATATGTAAAGCTCGAGCTCGGGCTAGTTAAGACTCGGCTCATTCGACCTTTTTTACCAATCTGATCTCGAGTATCTCATGAGCTACCTTGATTCGTTTACACCCCTAATTTTTAATCTTATAACCTAAAGAGTTAACATTTAATCTTATCCACTAATCTATACTCTATAATAAAAGAATAACAAACTTGCCACATGTCACTCCCATATTATTAGTTACTAATTTTTGACACTTGTCATTCTCACATTCATCTTTCATTAAATTATATATTATTAACTCTCTCTCTCCTATTTAATGTTGAGTTTTTTTTCCAAATAGGTGTTGGTGGAAAACTTATTTACCAAAATGGGTGATTTGAAAAATATTTACCAAAATGGGTCTTTTTCATGTATTTCTTTATTTTTAACTATTTTTGTAATTCAATCAACATATTATAATATTTTTCTATTTTATTTTCAACCAACTAACTATGAAATATGTTGATTAAATTAAAAAGAAATCATAATAAGTTAGTTCAAAATAAAGAAAATACATTAAAAACACCCATTTTGGTAAATATTTTTCAAATCACCCATTTTGGTAAATAAGTTTTCCACAAACACCTATTTGGAAAAAAAACTCATTTAATGTTAATGATTTTAAATAATTCAATTATATAATTAAATGTAAAAATATAAATCTTTTTATTTTAGTAATTTATTATAACTTAATAATCATAATTAAGTTTTAATTATATCTTATTTTAAAATAAAATTTATAATTTTTAAATATTTATTATTTTTAATTCTTAATAATTTCAATAACTTGATATTATATCCAACATATAAATTTTCATAAACTATTGGTTTACAACATGTTAAATTTAGTCATTTCATGTAAAACTATTTTTATGTGTTTGTTAGTCGTTGAAAATTTTTAAATAATTACGAAAATAGTATCTTACATTCTTATACTATAAAAGGATGTTGAATCAAATTATGTAGTTATTATACTTTTTAATCGTTGTTTTACTACCTAAAATATTTATTAATACGTAGCATAATCATTTTATATTAAAATATTATTATATAATCTCTAAATTATCAGTTTTAACTATTTTTTATATTTATTCCGTTTAATATACGGGGTAATAATCTAGTAAATTATATTAGATGAAAGGATTGTATATGATTTTTTGGCTTTTAAATAGATATAGATCAAATTTTCATTTGATACTAATTATATATGTGTACACATATAAAGATAGGGAGGGAGAGTGAGAACGATTACATCATACTCGTCATCATCCAAAACTGGCTCCAGAATGTTGTCAAAATTAATACGGCTTGTGCACTGCAAGTTGAATTTTCTAGCATTAATCATGTTCACAAAGTTCATTTGTTTTGATACTAGAGTTTGTAGTTCTCACCTCTTCATATCTTAGAAGACTTTTGGTGCAGACGGAATTGGCTTGAATAGTGTCCACATAATTACCATTACAATTGTTTATGGCAGACTACAAATTAAATTGTTGTACATGTAACTTAGTAATTTAGTTCAACAATTTTATATAATTATAGTAAGATCATATCACCTCGTATATAGCGTCTGACATGAGTGCCATACGATGAGCGTATTCAATTCTTGAAATGAAATCCATGAACTTATTGGTGAGAGGACTCCAAAGAATGTAACCCTACATTCAAGTTTGAAAACTTTAAAAGCATGTTTGGTATAACGTAACAAGAGAAAAAATAAAATAACCTTATTAAAATTAATAAAAATAAAGGTTGTTTGTGTGGTGAATCAAATGATCGAAATCATATAATACATAGGCATATAATTACCAGTAATCTTCTTGAAACTATCCTCTCACTCTTTTTTCTTTTTCATCTTATTTTATATTTTTTTTGTTTAAATTTCTATTGTACCCTTCTCTTTCATGATTTTGGGATTGTAAATTGTAATGCAGTTTGTATCGTTATCATGTCCCGACCCTTCTAGGAACCGACTCATGACCACGCCCTTTATTAGTTAAGAATATTTAGAATTTTATTTTTAGTAAATTGTAATGATTTATTTTCCTTTCTTATTATTTCATCTATTTCATTGTAATGTATTATTAATAGCTACTTGAAGGGTTTTCTAGAAGTTATGTTAAACTTTTATAATTAGGAGTAAATATGAAATTGTATTCGAATTGTTTCTAAAACATAATAAGGGTGTTTAAAGAATCGAATTTTGATTTTTTTTAGTAGGATTCATATTCGATTCGAGTTCGAATTCAATAGCAAATTCAGAATTCGAATCAAATTCGAGTTTATTCGATTTGAACTTACCTAAATAATTTGTTTAAACCTTTTTTACAAAATTAATGTTAACTTTAAACATTCAAAACATCTAACAAAAAATTAACGAATAGCCCCATTATAAAGTTCATATTTTAAATATATTAAACAAGTTATATATATGTAATAAATTTATATATATAAATGTATATGTAATATTTCTAATTTGAATTTTGAATTAAATTAAAAAATCACAAATTCGAAATTCAATATCAGACTTTGAATCAGATAAAATTCGAATGTGAAAATTCAAATCCAATTTTGAATTGATGATATTCAAATAAAAATCGAATCGAATTTAATTAAAAAAATTGAACACCCTACAACATGACGTAAAATACAAATTTAAATTTTGTAAACAATATATTAAAGTTTCAAATGTTTAATGATTTACTTGAATGTTGACGGCTGGTTGATCTCCACGCTCATTACCTATAAATTAATGTTTTCATATCATAACTTTATCTACAACATTGTAAATAAGGTAAAATAAAAGAAATTTTATGATTATTTATTTATTTGAACGGCGAGAAAAGAACTATTAATTAGTTACCTTCATATAATTCTAAAGTGACTTTTGGAACCATAATGCCGAGTAGGAAATTCCTGATATGTATAATAGATTTCCCAAATACTGTGGACTGTCACTCAGAAACTGCAAGTTATTACCAAAAGACAAAGTTTACTATAAAAAGTAGACAGAACGTCTCTTTTTCTTGTAGGTCATCGACATGATTGTTTGCGGTTGAGTTTTATCTGTTTCCATGATTAACGAGGCATTGAAGAAACCCATATGTTTACAGCGTATTCATATGAACATCAAGGAAAAATAGAATAAAAGAATCATCTTTTGATATTTAACGCATAAAGGTTGTTTGAAGATGTTTTTACCCTTGAATCATATTTATCTAAAACACACTTGTGATAAATTTAGGATTATAAATAAAATTTTACTTTAACCTTTTTAACAAAGTCTTTATAATTGACAGCTAGAAGTGTATCACTACTAACCCACCCTTCTTGAGTTTCAGCATAAGAAAAACCAGTACCAGCAGATATATCCACGAATACCATATTAGCCATCTATAAAATTACAACAATTGATTAGTAATAATCATATTAAAGCTCACCTTGAGAATTGAATTAATGTAAAAATAATTAAACATGAACCTGTGTCCATGCGTTTGGATTCAAAGTTAATGTGAGATCGTCCGTGTTAATTAGAAGCGGACCTACATTAATCGTAAATGCAATGTCACCCATTTTGAGAGGCCCCGAGCCCCGGGCATCCCCTCGGTTGGCAAAAAATCAAACTCATAGTCCTTAAACCATAATTACATTACTATAGCAGCGGAATTTTAGGTGATGACATAAAATAATGTACACATACTAAACAAACGTTAGCACACAACCCACACTTCTAACAGTTCTATAATATAGCTAGTCTATGTCAAGGTAGTCCTCAATGTATGCCACGAGCCATCCTGTTATTCTTTCTCAAACTATTCAACCTGATATGCATGTAAAACAAGTCAGCTTTATGCTGGTGAGTTCTAAGTTAGATTTTTAAACAAATCTTTATACATTCATATCATCACATAACATAATTCAATACATAACATACATATTATCATAACATTAATCATACTGTGCAGAAACTTTAGCCTGAACTGCTGACCTGAAGTCAGCATGCTTGTGCAGCACAAGACTCTATAACTATCAACCCGAAGTTGACAACTCATGTATGCATAAGATTTCCTCAACTCGCGACACAAAGTCGACAGGCTTGTGTTTCCACAAGACTCTTTAACTATCAACCGAAGTTGACAGCTCATACCGGTACAAGACTTCTTTACGTAACAATCATTCACATAACATTACTTTACATATCTCATTCATTCATACATAACACGGTTTAAAACATTTAAACCATCATAATCATAAACAGTGATCTGCACCACAATGCTCAACTTTTGTCTAACCGCAGCCGGGACTTCAAAATCATATTCTATGCTCGACCTCAGTCGAGACTTTGAAAAATCAGTTACTTCTCAACCGTAGTTGAGACTTAAAACATTCTTTACCTGAAGACATTCTTTACTTTAACATATTCTTTTATCTGACCGTAGTAAGGTAAAACAATCATTTTCATAAAATAACTTTATAACATGCATAACAGCCTAAAATTATAAAACATTTAAAATATGGCTACAAAGAACTCACCTGAGCTTAGTAAAGCACAATTTTCTAGTTTTTCTTCCTTTCCATACTTTCTCACTTCAGAATGATATCCTATTAATATGAAATAACCTTATCATGAAGGTGTTCAAATTTACGATTACCGCTCGAAACTTCGGCATGTCGTAACTTTCATTCGGACCCTTGTTTCAAAATTTCGCTTACACTCATTTTGACCATTTTTATCTCTACAATCTTGTTATGCTTAAAGATTACTTATTTGCTCAGCTTAAATAAGCGTATTCTCTTATTTAATTAATTCGTCTTAGGGCGTGGCTAAACTTCCTGTATAATAACATGGGTTTAAGGCAACCCGGAAGCACATACATGTTATATCCTCATAAAACTCAAGAAAACTTGATCATTATCTATATGTAATTGGGCTCCAACCAAATCAGGTTCATGTTCATCATACAAAACCACAACTTTATCTAAACATGGTGTTGGTCTCTTTAATCAATCAAGACTAAACTAATACGAGATGAGAATCATAAACACATACCTTAACGATCGATCTATCCTTCTTGATTCACTTCTCTGCTCGTAAAAACTCGGACATTGATCAGACATGTTAACAGCCTTCGTTCAAGCTTCTGCTTTACAATTTAATACATATATGGGAAGTTTGCCGACTTACAACAAAAATCTATGAATTTATTTAAAATTTGCACTTAGGCCCTTAAACTTTGAACACTTGTTTTTAAAACCCCCTTCTACTTTGCTCACATATTTTTGATATTCACGAGCTTATATCCTGTTCATACTTTATGGTATAACTGTCCTGCTTGTATTAATTTGATCGCAATTACTTCCGGATTGTTCATAAAAATTTCGAACCCAAACGGTTACAGAAATTTTTCACGTTATTAATAGCTTTATAACATGTCGATACATTATCAGATATTTTTATCGTTTATATCCTTTTGATCATAATTACTTCACGAACGTTTATATAAATTTTGGACATAAACGGTTCCCGAAATTTTCGGTTGTTACAAATCTACGCTCCTTACAATAGGTTTCGTCCTCGAAACCTGTTACATTTCAAACAAATGTGGGTAGAGTCGTTTCATCTCCTCTTCAGTTTCCCATGTAGCCTCAAATCCTTTTCGTTGCTTCCATTGAACCTTAACTTGTCTAATCGTCTTGTTACGTAATTGTTTTTCTTTTGTGTCAACAATTGCCACCGGTTCTTCTATATAGTTTAACCTTTCATCTACTTCAATATCATTTAATAGCACATATGCTACATCATCTGCTAGACATTTTCTCAGATGTGAAACGTGAAATGTCGGATGAATTCTACTCAATTCATCTGGCAAATCTAATCAGTAGGCTACCTTACCGACCCGTGCCATTATTCGAAAAGGTCCAATAAATCTCGGACTCAGCTTCCCTCTTTTCCTAAATCGAATAATTCCTTTCCATGGTGAAACTTTTAACAGCACCTGATCACGTACCTCAAACTCTACTGGCCTTCGCCTTTTGTCAGCATACGACTTCTGTCGATCCTGTGCAGCTTTCATTCGCGCCTTAACTAAGTGAAGTTTTTCAGTCAAATCAACTACTACAGCTTTGCTCCCTACTTCTTTCTGTCCTACCCCTCCCCAACACACAGGTGTCCTACAACGTCGTCCATACAATGCCTCGTATGGTGGCATTCCAATACTAGCATGGTAGCTGTTGTTGTACGAGAATTCCACTAGTGGTAAGCTCTAAGCATATCTTCTAAGGTTTGGATAGTCCTTCCAGACTGTCCATCTCTCTGAGGATGATACGCAGTGCTGACATTGAGTCCTGTGCCCATCGATTCATGAAACTGTTTCCAGAATCTTGAAACAAATCGTGTGTCACGATCGGACACTATAGAAACTGGAACTCCATGTCTTGTAATTATTTCTTTCACGAATAATTCGAACAGTTTCTCTGATGTATAAGTCTCACGTATAGGCAAGAAATGAGCACTTTTCGTTAATCGGTCTACAATGACCCAAATAGCATCATGACGTTTTGCCGTGAGTGGAAATTTAGTAATTAAATCCATGGTAATGTGTTCCCACTTCCATTCCGGGACTTCTAAAGGTTGCACATAACCATAGGTTCTGATGTTCAGCCTTTACTTGCGAACATGTCAAACATTTGTTTACGTACTACGTTACATTAAACTTCATACCTGGCCACCAATAATCCTTTCGGAGGTCTTGATACATTTTTGTCGCACCAGGATGTATAGAGTAACGTGACTTATGTGCTTCGTCTAAAATCCTTGACCTGATGTCCCCATTTCGTGGAACCCACATTCGACCAAATCGGATCTTAACATCAAATTTATTTTCTTCTAGATTCTTAACTTGACCAAAGATTCTTTCGAATCCCACATTTTCTTCCTTTAATCCTTTCTTCTGTGCATCCTTGAGCTCATTCAGGAAATCTGTTGTTATCACCAAACTGTAAACTTAACCCGTATAGCAGGGTGTTCTGTCTTGCGACTTAGAGCATCAGCCACCACATTTGCCTTTCCAGGGTGGTACAAGATCTCACAGTCATAATCCTTGAGCAGCTCAAGCCATCTTCTTTGTCTCATATTCAAGTCTTTCTGTTCAAAGAAGTATTTTAGGCTTTTATGATCTGTGTAAATTGTACATTTGACTCCATAAAGATAATGCCTCTAAATTTTTAAAGCAAATACCACAGCAGCCAATTCCAAATCATGTGTTGGATAATTAACCTCGTGGGTTTTCAATTGTCTTGAGGCATATGCTATTACCTTTCCCTTTTGCATAAGTACACAACACAAGCCTAGATAAGACGCATCTGAGTATACCACCATGTCTTCATTACCATTCGGAAATGCTAAAATAGGAGCTTCGGTTAATCTCTTCTTTAGTTCTTCAAAAGCTTGAACCTGAGTTGGACCCCAATCATATTTTACTTCTTTCCTAGTCAATTTTGTCAATGGTGTAGCAATCCTAGAAAAATTCTGAATGAATCTTCTGTAATAACCTGCTAATCAGAGAAAGCTAAGAACTTTCGTTGGTGTTTTCGAAGGATTCCATTTCATCACCGCTTCTACTATAGCTGGGTCCACCATTATGCCTTCTGGACTAATGACATTACCTAAGAATTGCACTTCTCGTAACCAAAAGTCACATTTAGAAAACTTGGCATAAAGCTTTTCTCTTCTTAGCATTTCAAGTACTTCGCGGATATGGCAAGCATGATCACCTTCGCTCTTTGAGTATATTAAGATGTCGTTAATGAACACAATCACAGATCGGTCTAGCATGGGTCTGCACACCCGATTAGTCAAATCCATAAATGTTGTAGGAGCGTGTGTTAGCCCAAACGACATCACAAGGAACTCATAATGTCCATAACGTGTGCGAAATGCTGTCTTCGGAATGTCTTGTTCTCTTACCTTTAGTTGATGATACCCTGATCTAAGGTCGATTTTAGAAAACCAACTTGTCCCTTGCAATTGGTCAAATAAGTCGTCAATTCTTGGTAACGGATACTTGTTCTTTATTGTGAGCTTATTTAATTCTCTATAATCAATGCACGTTCTCATGCTTCCGTCCTTTTTCTTTACAAACAATACTGGTGCACCCCAGGGTGATACACTTGTTCGTATAAAACGTTTGTCTAGAAGGTCTTGTTGTTGGGTCATCAACTCTTTCATCTCAGTTGGAGCCAGACAACACGGTGCCTTGGCAACAGGTTGAGCTCCTGGCACAACATCAATTTGGAATTCGATTTCCCGATCAAGTGGAATATTCCTGGCAAATCCTCAGGAAATACATCAGGAAAGTTACACACCATGGTTACGTCTTCCAATTCTTTTACCTTAGATTCTTTATCGATAACATAGGCCAGATAAGCCCCACACCCTCGCCTCATAAATTCACTCGCCTTAATCATTGAAATAACTTTAGGCACGTTGAACACTTTATCCCCGTAAACCGTTACTGAACTCCCATTAAGAGCCGTTAAGAAAATCATATTTCGTCGACAAACAATGTTAGCCTCATGTTTGGCCAACCAATCCATGCCCAAGACTACATCAAAACCTCCTAACATAATCAGAAACAACTTAACAGGGAATCTATGACCTTCTATATCCATGTAACAATCCTCATCAATGGCCTCCGTTACTCTAGTGGATTTACCAAGAGAAGTTACTATATTAAAGGCATGTTCTATCTTTTTAACATTAGCACGCAGTTTATCGCAAAAAGTAATAGCCACAAAGCTCATAGTTGCACCAAAATCAAATAGCAATGAAGCAGAGATATCATTAATCAAGAATGTACCTGTCACCACATCAAGGTCTTTGTCTGCCTGATCTTTTGTCATCGTAAAGGCACGAGCTTTTGCCTGTTGCTTCTCACCTCCCTTGCTACTTTTAGGTTTGTTGGCTTAAGTAGGTATTGTCTTTGGTTTAAAACAATTCTTGCTCATGTGACCGAGTCTGCCACAATTGTAACATTTTGGAATGCTTGGACAATTATATGAGAAATGCCCAGTTTTTCCACAACGGTAGCACAAAGTAGTCCCCAGGCGACATTCTCCCCCATGTTTCCTTCCACAATTAGTGCATGTTTCAAATTCTTTTACCTTAAGATTTTTCATAGGGAGTCCTGGTTTATCATTTATGTTTCTTTTAAATCCAGGTGACCACTTTCGTTTTGGTTTCTCCTTTAATGGTTCTGCTTCCAATACATCATCCCAAACAATGCCGCTAATCTCTACGGCCGATTCAAAAGTTCTCGGAGCATGAGCCTTCACATGTGTTCGGACTCTAGGTGGTAGTCCTTCCACATATAACTTCAGTCTACGTTCCTACGTGTTTACCAAATGGGGAACCAATCTTGACATTTCATTAAATTTTGAAGTATATTGCCGATGATTCATACATCCAGCTTTCAATGTCAGAAATTATTTCTCGATTTTATCAATTTCATTCTTCGGACAAAAGTTTTAGTAACCAATTCTTTTAAGTCCTCCCATCTCAAGATTTCCACATCAGCAGTGGTCTTTGACTGCCTGACCGTGTTCCACCAATGTAAAGCTTCTTCAGTAAATAAATGAGCTGCAAACTTCACAGCTTCGTCTTCCTGGCATTCACTGATAGCAATAACCGCATCCATAGCCGAAATCCAATGGCACGTAGCCACCGCATCTTTCTTACCATCAAATGGTGGGGGATTGCATCCATTAAAAGCTTTATAATCACATCCTTTGGGTACCTTTGTACTTGAACCCTTGCCTTTAGTATTGAGGATCAATACTTCTTCTTCATCCTGCCCTTTGTTAGAGCTATTAGCTTTTTCTCCTTCCTCATTAGCTCCTTCTTTAGTAGTTTCCTTTGAAGCTTTGGTTCTATCTGGAGGAAGTATATCTTTTAAAATTTTACGAACTTCAACAGATATTTCCTTTACCACCACCGGTTCAAGCCTAAGTTCCTCCTCTTCATTTTCTTTTTCAATGTTGACTTCAGATTCCTCATTATTCGTTGGTATTTCCTCAGTTTGCTTCTTGTTTTTAGATGGTCGACCTCGTCCTCTACCACGTCCACCTCCTCTCTTTTCACCTACCATTTTAGTTTTCTATACATATTGCAAACAACCACGTGTCAATCAAGGTAATAATTCAGGACGTAATAAGCATTGTAAATTGTTAATGATGTTGATCAAGTGTAATTAACTATTTACCTCACTTATAAGTTCTAAACATTCCCAATCATGAACACATTTTCATTCGCAACATCATACTACTTTAATCTATATCTTAAACATAACAAAACTATAAGGTCGTATACTCGTGGCATCAAACTACCCTTGACTGGCATTCTTATCATTCTGTCCCATTTTCAGTTTAAGTCCAGGTATTAGGGATGACCGGATCTCTCAAACTATTGCTCTGATACCAACTTGAGAAGCCCCGGGCCTCCCCTCGATTGGCAAAACATCAAACTCGTAGTCCTTAAACCATAATTACAATACTATAGCAGCGGAATTTAAGGTGATGACATAAAATAATGTACAGATACTAAACAAACGTTAGCACACAACCCACACTTCTAACAGTTCTATAATATAGCCAGTCTATGCCAGGGTAGTCCTCAATGTATGCCACGAGCCATCCTGTTATTCTTTCTCAAACTATTCAACCTGATATGCATGTAAAACAAGTCAGCTTTATGCTGGTGAGTTCTAAGTTAGATTTTTAAATAAATCTTTATACATTCATATCATCACATAACATTATTCAATACATAACATACATATCATCATAACATTAATCATATTGTGCAGAAACTTTAGCCTGAACTGCTGACCTGAAGTCAGCATGCTTGTGCAGCACAAGACTCTATAACTATCAACCTGAAGTTGACAACTCATGCATGCATAAGATTTCCACAATTGGCAACACAAAGTCGACAGGCTTGTGTTTCCGCAAGACTCTTTAACTATCAACCGAAGTGGACAGCTCATATCGGTACAAGACTTCTTTACGTAACAATCATTCACATAACATTACTTTACATATCTCATTCATTCATACATAACACGGTTTAAAACATTTAAACCATCATAATCTTAAACAGTGATCTGCACCACAGTGCTCAACTTTTGCCCAACCGCAGCCGGGACTTCAAAATCATATTCTATGCTCGACCTCGGCCGAGACTTTGAAAAATCAGTTACTTCTCAACCGTAGTTGAGACTTAAAACATTCTTTACCTGAAGACATTCTTTACTTTAACATATTCTTTTATCTGACCGTAGTCAGGTAAAACAATCATTTTCATAAAATAACTTTATAACATGCATAACAGCCCAAAATGATAAAACATTTAAAATAGGGCTACAAAAAACTCACCTAAGCTTAGTAAAGCACAATTTTCTAGCTTTTCTTCCTTTCCTTACTTTCTCACATCAGAATGATATCCTATTAATATGAATATATTATCATGATTATAACCTTATCATGAAGGTGTTCAAATTTACGATTACCGCTCGAAACTTCGGCATGTCGTAACTTTCATTCGGAGCCTTGTTTCAAAATTTCGCTTACACTCATTTTGACCATTTTTATCTCTACAATCTTGTTATGCTTAAAGATTACTTATTTGCTCAGCTTAAATAAGCGTATTCTCTTATTTAATTAATTCGTCTTAGGGCGTGGCTAAACTTCCTGTATAATAACATGGGTTTAAGGCAACCCGGAAGCACATACATGTTATATCCTCATAAAACTCAAGAAAACTTGATCATTATCTATATGTAATTGGGCTCCAACCAAATCAGGTTCATGTTCATCATACAAAACCACAACTTTATCTAAACATGGTGTTGGTCTCTTTAATCAATCAAGACTAAACTAATACGAGATGAGAATCATAAACACATACCTTAACGATCGATCTATCCTTCTTGATTCACTTCTCTGCTCGTAAAAACTCGGACATTGATCAGACATGTTAACAGCCTTCGTTCAAGCTTCTGCTTTACAATTTAATACATATCTGGGAAGTTTGCCGACTTACAACAAAAATCTATGAATTTATTTAAAATTTGCACTTAGGCCCTTAAACTTTGAACACTTGTTTTTAAAACTCCCTTCTACTTTGCTCACATATTTTTAATGTTCACGAGCTTATATCTTGTTCATACTTTATCGTATAACTGTCCCGCTTATATTAATTTGATCGCAATTACTTCAGGATTGTTCATAAAAATTTCGAACCCAAACGGTCACAGAAATTTTTCACGTTATTAATAGGCTTTATAACGTGTCCATACATTTTCAGATATTTTTATCGTTTTTATCCTTTTGATCATAATTACTTTACGAACGTTTATATAAATTTTGGGCATAAACGGTTCCCGAAATTTTCGGTTGTTACACATATTTTAGATTTGACACTCACACACCCTACTAACACCTAATTCCAAACTCAAATGATGTTTTTTTATAAAATAAATAGACTCGATTAATATAGAAATGTTACCACCAATCTATATTTTTTAGTTTAGTTTCCATGTCATAGAGAACACATACTACAATATGTTAACAATAATATACAAACAAATATAATACCAACACTTATCATATAATATACATTAAAAACACAATGGCTAATGAACAGTTAGGTTTTAATTGTTTCAATTTTTATCACTATTTTTATGGTTATGATTATGAAGACGAACTAATCGTTGTCATTGCAACATACTACGGTTCTTAATTTTCGTTGTAGCATAGTAGGGTTCTTGATTTAGAGCATGATGAAGATGGCAAAACTTGCATCTGCATATCAGTAGAAAGTAGCAACATCCATTCATCATTCGACCCAGGTTGTGTAAACTTAATCTTTTTAAGCTTTGATATTATGTTTCTTGTAACAAATAACAGTAGTTAATTAAAGATGAATTCGTCTGTTTGACCAAACTCTTTTAAACCTAGGCGTGGTCGCTTGAATTTTTGGGATTTTGGTAAAGAGAAACTATCAGAAACAACTAATAGGTTAATTTTGGAATATAAAAATTCTTCGTTTCTAAATGGGGACCAATAGTTTCTCTTCACCAAAATCCCAAAAATTCAAGCGATCTTTCGAGACATGTTGCTCAAAGAGATCTTTAGAGAAATCTTCATGTTATAGTAATTTATACAAAGGTAGCTATATGCTGTAGTGAACATAACTTACTTAAAATTGAATAACAATAATGTGCACAAAAATTAATTAAAATATATTAATAATAACAATAGTTTATTTGCTAGATAATTTTCTTTAAAAATGTTGGGTCTAGAAAAGTCAAGACCAACGGTTAATTTGGATAGATGGAATGTAAACAAGAAGTATTATGTATTTGTTGATTAGGGAGCAACGAGTCACCGCGAAAGCCACTAAAAAAGCTCAAGATTATGAAGATACTCGAGATGACCCGAAGACTTTAGCAAATGATAATATGATTTATTTGTTTATTATTTATTATCATTTGTTGCACTTTAATTATTTATTTTTTAGGGTTTGGGTCATGTGACATATAAATAGAGGATGTTCTCTATTTTGTCAAAACAACACAGACAAGAGAATGTGTGAGGGTGTGCTTCAATGTAGTCTTGAGAGCTCTCCCCCATGAACTCCATGGATTCTTTATCCATGGAGTTTGAGAGCATGAGAGGGGTAGGTAATGTAATCTTGTTGAATGATTGAACTACTATTGTTATAAATCATCTGTTTGTTCATCAGTTTACATTACATCTCAGATTCTTGTTTATGTTCTTCACCCATCTTCAAGACTTTTCTCTGTTCAGAAATGGTTAATCTTCACAAATCGGGTAGATCCTATTCCGCAACCGTTTTTACAATTGGTAACAGAGCCAAGTTCTCGAGATTATCATTCTAACCATTGATTCTCTCAAACTTGTGCTCAATACCCTGATTTTGTGAATTTTTGTGAAAGTTCTTTAAAGATGTTCTTGTTCTGGGTTCTTCGTTCTTCAATTTATTTGGGTTATATTTTTTTGTGTTTTGATATGGTAAACACAAGTGGGTTTTGACTCTCCCTATAATATGTCAAAACCCCACCCAAATGTGATCTTTATCGGACGAGTTATCAAATTTTTGTTCATTTGATAAAAATGAGGCGGATGAAAATTTTTAGGGTAGCTGGGTTTGTTTCAAGAAAGAACATAATGATGACGACGGCGTTCTTGAATTTAGGGTTTTCAGAAGGTTTTATTTGATTGGTTTTCGGAAGCTCACCATGGATATTCTTTAAAATTATAAGCTTCCTATGGCTATTGCTTCCTATGGATATTGCTTCCTATGGCTACTGCTTCTGATTGGAAATTGCTTCCTAAGCAAAAATTGCTTCCGAAGCATAAAAATTGCTTCCGAAGCATAAAATTGCTTCCTAAGCACAATTTGCTTCCGATGCACAATTTGCTTCCGATGCACAATTTGTTTCCAATGCAAAAGTTGCTTCCTAAGAAAAAGTTGCTTCCTAAGCATAAAATGCTTCCTAAGCATAATTTGCTTCCGATTGGAAACTACTTCCGAAGCATCTTCTGAAGACATCTCCTTCTGATGAGTGAAGCTTTTTCCGAAATTGAATTACTATTGCTTTCGAGAGTTACTTCCAAAGAGCACAGGTATTATTGGTATGTAAGAAGTTAGTTTCTTAAGTGTTAATTTGTGATGTCCAAGTTCTAATGCATCTGCAAATTAATACTTCTGAAGCTAACTAAACTGTTTAAGAACCAAAGTTTTTGGTATAAAAGGAGGTTAGCTTCTTAAGTGCTAATTTATGATGTCCAAGTGCTAATGCATCTATAAATTAGTACTTATGAAGTTAACCAAATATTTCGTAAGTAAAATCATCTCTTGATATGTAATGTCTTATTTCTAAGTGTTAATTTGGATGATGTCCAAGTGCTAATGCATATTCAAATCAACACTTTAAAATTTGACAACATATAATTTTACTTTTGAAACACATTAGCCTTTGGTTCGCTCATTCGATTTCATCATTGGAAGTACTTTACTCTGTGGCATGATAGAGCTTAAACTTATACATCATCAGAAAATAAAATAAGTTAATGATGTCTATTCTATAAGTCCAATTGGTGTTCCAGATCTGCTGCATGGAACATATTATCGGTTTGCATTGATTGCTTCCGAAGAACACTACTTGTTTTTGAAGACTTGATGGATCTTCACACGTCAGTTATCTATATCATCAATTTAGGGGGAGATTGATGGATTAAACTGATGGCAAGTGTGTTACCAGTGGTTTAGCAGTGAAAGCTTATATTTCATTGATGTGAAGATTTCTTATTCTGCTTTGAAGACTCTTAACTTTCAGATTGTTGGGATATGGTTTTCTTTTAGCTTTGAGCATGCATTTGTCATATGTTCATTACAAGGATTGGTTGGAGTCCTACACTTGAACCAACATCCTATATTCTTACATCTTTTGGGTTGGGATGAAGATTAATATTACACTCTATATTCTTCCATTCTTGGTGTTGGTGATGAATATTGAGATTAGTTAATCGTAGGAGGAGCTTAATCAGAGGGGGAGAAGATAAATGAAGGCCATAGAAGTTCAAGATGTTTGTTTTGGGTTTGAGAAGCGGATAAAGGAAGATTCACTTTGATTTGCGGTGAAAGAAACATGAATTGCATCTACACAAGTTCAACTTATTATTCATGTTTGTTTCATCATACTTCTGCATTGGCTTACATTCATCTAACCAAATAGGGGGAGACTGTTGGGTCTAGAAAAGTCAAGACCAACGGTTAATTTGGATAGATGGAATGTAAACAAGAAGTATTATGTATTTGTTGATTAGGGAGCAACGAGTCACCGCGAAAGCCACTGAAAAGCTCAAGATTATGAAGACACTCGAGATGACCCGAAGACTTTAGCAAATGATAATACGATTTATTTGTTTATTATTTATTATCAATTGTTGCACTTTATTTATTTTCTAGGGTTTGGGTCATGTGACATATAAATAGAGGATTCTCTCTATTTTGTCAAAACAACACAGACAAGAGAGTGTGTGAGGGTGTGCTTCAATGTAGTCTTGAGAGCTCTCCCCCATGAACTCCATGGATTCTTTATCCATGAAGTTTGAGAGCATGAGAGGGGTAGGTAATGTAATCTTGTTGAACGATTGAACTACTATTGTTATAAATCATCTGTTTGTTCATCAGTTTACATTACATCTCAGATTCTTGTTTATGTTCGTCACCCATCTTCAAAACTTTTCTCTGTTCAGAAATGGTTAATCTTCACAAATCGGGTAGATCCTATTCCGCAACCGTTTTTAGAAAAAATGTATTGATTTCTGGTATATATCGTATGTATTAGGTCCAAAGTAATGTTCAATTTCTAAAAGATTAGGTCAAGATATCAATAATCGCTTAGATGTTGAGCCTAGTTTACAAGCTGACGCCCCTCACCGAAATTGTAAATCAATTCTAAATGGTGAACGTCACCAACTGGGATATGGTAAGGTTTGTGTCTATCATTACAATCAAACTTTACTGAAAAATGAGAATATACTGGGTAAGTTTATTTGTTTGTTTATAAACAACACATATTAGTTATTAAAATACAAAAAGAAACATATATTATTTAAAATTGTTAATTTTTTTTATTAATTTTAAAGGCATAAATATTGTAGGAAATGGTATAAGAGAAAACAAATACATTGTGTGTGTATGTATACCTGTTTCATATATGAAAGTAACTAAAGAAGAAGCCCCAGGACCACCAGGAAAATGAAAAATAAGAGGGTCTTCTTGTGGAATTCTAATTGATTCAACAAAAAAGTAAAAAAGCCTGCATGCCTCTCTCTCTCCTATTCCAATGCAACTTCAATACAAAATACTTCACAGATTAAATTAAAAATATATGAGCACAAGTTTTTCTAAATTAACTAGGATTAGTAAAACCGACACAAACACGAAATAAGATAAACCTAAACACCATTTGATTCTCATAGCTGTGTCATACATATGAACCCAAACATAACCCGCTTATCATGATTTTTTTTATATTTTTGTTATTTGTTTTTAGGATATAAATAGTTTTAAAAGTATAATTTTATAACAAAAAAATACAAATATACAGAAAAATATATTACGTTTAATTATAAAATTTCATGACATTTTTTTTGTTTAAGTTTTTAATATTAAATACATAATCAAGCAAGCATAAAACACAGCAAAGATAATCAAATACATATAAATGGGTTAAATGAGTCAACTTGTGAACCTGTTCGTGTTGACATGGTCCTGACTTGTTTAGCTAAACCTAAACCTGACCCGAGTCCACTAATAATGAACCCAAACCTATTAATTTCGTGTTACTTTTGTGTCGTGTTTTTGTGTAGTATCATAAATTCACACCCATATATAAAAATAATCCTTTTCGGTTGAGTAATATTAATTAAACACACACACAACACACACACACACACACACACACACACATATATATATATATATATACATATAGGAGAATATTAAATAAAAAAAAGATTTTTTGCCTAAAAAGAGTAGAAACCAATATAAGTTTGACATTTGAAATGAAAAAAAATAAATGAAAGATAATTTAGACATAACATCTTATTTTTTTAGTAGATTTTTTTTGTACTCGATGTTTTTTTGTTTTAAATGCTCAACCAAACAGTATAACTGCTTCAGTACTTAATGATTCAGGCCCACTTAATCATTCAGACATCTTAACTATTCAACACTTAATGATTCAGACGTTACCAAACCGCTCTTAAGAAAACTTCCTTCAACCAATCAAAAATTTTCCTTTAGTAATTCTTTTATTTATTATTGTTTTTGGTAATTGGGATTGATGACTTACCCGACTTTGGTTTTGAATTTTCTTGAATCTCACCCATTTAATATATTAGTTTGACCAAGGTTTCACTCAAAATGTTCAATAGGTCGCTACACACACCACTCTAATTAGCGCAGACTTGATTCCATTAAGATACTGCAGCCACTTCATCAAAGGAGTAAACCAACGAGGTGGTGCCTCAATGGTATATCAGGATTCTTCCAAATGAGAGTTTTTGGTTCGAAACCCTTATTCAGCGAAAAAGAGGTCTGAAGAGGGTCAGGGGGTTTTACAGTGAGGTTTCTCCTGGGATGGCTGTGGCGTCAGTGGGGCTCATGAGAGGTCCAGATAAATAGACCTTGGTGACATGACCTAAAAACTGTAGACTCACACGATTGAGATATTCGCCGTTCAAAAAAAAATCAAAGGAGTAAACTAAGCTAGTGCTGGTGGTGCTAGTATTCGAGATGAAAGTGGACATCACATTATAATAATCACCGTTTATGACGTCACGCCTACCCGATTATTTGTATAACTTGAACATTGTTTGTTATATTACCCATTTTTTTTTTTAGTTTTTTCTATTTTGTTTCTAGCTAATTTCTTGTTATTCAGGTTTTTCCTTTGTGTTTTAATTATTTAGTTACTCAAATAAAATAAAATAACGTATGAGATCAATATGTATATACTACTAAATTAATAACACATATTAACGAATGTAGAGCATAATTTATTTAACAGGTTTAATAACATATTACACCTAGTTGTTTTACCAGCAAAGAGCAATACTTGTGTGTTTTTTTAGTTTACCTAATAGAACTTCTGCAATTTAGTGAGAAGAAATAAAGATGCAGCGCGCTGCCCTATATATTTTTTAAAGGTTTTCTTTTAACTATAAATCTGATTAATTAGGGTTAACTAATAATATATTATTTAGGTGCAATTACATATACCCTACTACAAATTTCATTTATTACATATATACCCAATCCAAATTTTTAATTACATATATTGCTAAAAACAAATATACCAATTTTCATTAAAATGAATTAAAGAATTACTATTTTTTTTCTTTAATTTAAAAGATTAATTATATATATTTTACCCTTGCTTCAAATATACCCGTATTTTACATTTTTCCCTATTTTTAGTGCTTTTTCCTTCTTTTTCGTGTGTTTTTTTTTTCATTTTTTAATTGTGTTTGTTTTGTACTTTTTTCTTGTTATTTTCTGTATTTGTTTTTTTTTGACAACCATCATAATGAATGAATGGTGGGGGCGGCGATGAAGGATGTGCGACGGCACAACAGTCGTATGGTGCGGGCAATGAACGAATGAGTTTACGTATGTGTGTTTGGAATTCAATATGTAAAGATTAGAGGTGTTCAATTTTCGAATATGACTTGAAACAATCGAAATTCGATTCGGTTTCAATTCGAAAAACACTAAGTCGAAATTCGATTCGAATTTTCACATTCGAATTGGATTTGATTCGATTCGTAGTATAATTTCAAATTTCGAATTGAATTTCGAATTTCATATTTTTAATTTGATTCGATTCAAAATTCGAATTTAAATTATCTAAATTTTTTTATTTTATATATACAAGTAGTTACTATATTTAAAAATTAGGCTTTTTAATTAGGGGGTTTATAAAAACCGAAAGCCTATTAGACAAATATCAATTTAATTATAAAATAACCATAATTTTAACACTTTTAAATACACTAAACCTAAACATTCACAACAAAAGCATCAATCGTGAAGCTCGAAAAATTGACCATTTTGGTTAATTTCTAATATTTTGATTATTTGTCACTTTATGTTTTATATATGTTATAATTGGCATTATATATTGATTTTTTTATCATTTTATTAGTTTAAATAATATTTATAATATTACAACTTACAATTTGGTTATTTGATATTTGTATGTTAAAGATTTTGATTATTTGATATTTTAAATATATAAAGATAGCAAGTATAAACAATTTTTTAATTAAATTCAAATCAAACTAATTCAAATTGGATTTTTCGAAAAAATTTTGAATTCGAATGCTAATAAAAAATTCAAAATTCGAAATCATTTGATTCGAAGTATTCGAGTTATTCGAAATTCGATTCGATGAACACCCCTAGTAAATATATTAAAGTTGACTATATACGTAATTAAAAATTTTTAGTTGGGTATATATGTAATTAAAAATTTTTAGTTGGGTATATATATAATTAAAATTTTTAGTTGTGTATATATGTAATTAGACCTAAAAAAAAGGGAGATATGTATTTTTTTTCCTGATATTTAAATAATTAGTTCGGTAGTAGTAGCAGCAGGGAAATTTGCTATCAGTTGGTAAAGACAATCATTTTATAGATTTTGCCCTGGTTTAAACATTCTATTGTTTTCTTGAAGAAGATGAAATGACTTTATGTAACAATGAAAGGTTACATACATGTAACGTGTTAAACAAATTCTTTTGACGAATTACATATATGTTCAATTTGGATCTTGTTTTAATTTGATGTTTAATATTATTTTTATTAATTTTCATATTCATCTTATTGTGATGCGATTTCGTTATTTAATATACCTGTTGATTGTTAAAATTACATAAATGTCCTTTTTGTTTAAATTTAATCCTTGTCACGTGTCACTCTAAAGCTACTTTCTATACTTTTTAAGGTTTTAAGCTTTTGTAGTTTGATAGCTATAATATATATATAGGGCATGGAATTTTACATAACCCACTATTCCGGCGATAACCCAAATAACTTTGGGAAGATGAAACCAAATATTGGATTTTTTTTGAACATCATTGTAACACATTTTGAACACCATGTTCTTTTATGAGTTTGAGCTAATTCATCACCGTTTAAAAACTTACAGTACTGTAAGTTTTTAAAATATATGCGCACCAATATTATTACAAATATGTAACTAATTATTTATATTTAAGTTATATATTTTTTATTATATATTGTATACAAGTTTTACATATACTTAAACCTTAATCTTTATCTTCTTTCTTCTATTATGAAGTGATTAGGGTATTTAACCAACAAGGTTACATATACGTAACACATAAGATTATGTATATGTAACAGATAGTGATTATGTATATGTAATATATGTATTTTTATTTCATGGAAAATCATAAATATATTTAGTTATATATATGTTAACTTTAGTTCATGTATGATTGCAATTTGGTCGATATTTATGACTTGTTGAATATATATAGGTAACTTGGTTTTTTGGTTAAAAAATCTGGTTTTCTTAGTTTAGTTTTTTGTATAAAAAATATAGGTTTTTTTGAATTAGATTTTTTGATTTTTGAATTATTAATTTTACATAAATTAAGAGAGTGAAGATAAAGAGAAGAAAGAAATATTATTTTAATTAGGACAAATTAATTGTTTTAACTATCATATTCTTATAATTAATTCTCTTGATTGAAATCCATCACAAAACTCACAACCAGAGTATCAAACACTTATTATTCCTGGGTCATAGCAGATACATTATAGCATTTGTTGACTAAATTTGTGCCAATTCTTCTGCATGTCACCACAACATTTCACCACCCTTCGAAATTAAAATAAAAATTTGACTCTTAAAAGAAAAATATGGAATCAGGTTCAAGGGAAGATGTTAACAAAAGTTAACACAAACAAACAAATATACTGAGTAAAGTCTCACAAATTAGTAAAGTATGAGGGATGAAATGATAGCAAACCTTACCCCTACCCCTATCCCTATGGAATAAAAGTAAATTAGATGACTAAATCTTCCCTTCCTTTGAAAAAGCCCAAAAATTATATGATTTTGGTACAAGTCATCTTCTTACAAAAAAATGAACTACAAGATTGTCATAGCTATCAATATCATTTCCTTATATAAAGGGGCAGGTTATTTGGACACCCCCTATGGATCACATGACACCACCTAGGTCTATACGGGTCGTATAGCCCTATACGGTTCGTATGAGTGTCAGATTTTGTCAGACTTTGTCAGGTTAATGTCTGACGGTTGAAAGTACATACGGGCCGTATAGCCCTATACGGCTCGTAAAGGACCAAAATTAAAACCAAAATAAAGCAAAGAAAAAACACACAGTGATCACATTTCTTTACGCAGATTTCGATGTTTTTGCAACTATATTATTTATTATTTAATCCCCTTGTTTTATTGAGATTTGCGTTCTTCAATTTACTCTGTTTTCTTGGTAAATTTCCCCCACTTGTCGTCTTCCTCGTAGCAAAATCTTGGCCATAGATTCCTCATCCTTTCTCCAACGAAACGATTAGAAGAAAACGGGGTTTTTTCATGCACATGGGGTTTCGTTTCACTCATTTTTGCTCTGCAAGTTATCTCTCTGTTGGTGGGTTTTAGAGAGAGAGAAAACTTGGTGGTTTTTTCATGCTCATGGGGTTTCGTTTCACTCCTTTTTGCTCTGCAAGTTATCTCTCTGTTGGTGGGTTTTAGAGAGAGAGAAAACTTGGTTTGAGAGAGAGAGAACGGAGAAGACGATCTGGTTTTATGTCGGCAGGTTTATTGGCGGTGATTGGAGCTCCAATACGACCCGTATTGCCCTATACGGGCCGTATGTACTGCGTGTCAGACCTGCGTCAGACCTATGATTTGACGTGTTAGATTTTGTCAGAATATTATTTTCAATACGACCCGTAAAGCCCAATACGGGCCGTATTGCCTGGCGTCCAGTGATCCACCCTGGCGTCTCCCTAACACACCCCTATACATCTCTTTTCCAAATTTGATAAGAGTGAGAAGTGAGAACCACACAAATCATGGGAGAAAACATAGATCAATGATAAATCAATCATATCATCTCGGTAATTGACCCATCAACTTCATATCTGTAAGATATGTGTTAGCACTACTTTACATAATATATGTATTAACAGTATTCCGTGCCACGATAACTTACACTCTTTGAATTTATTGAAGAAGAATGTAAATATTATGTGCCATAATGCAATTGTATTTCTCCTCATTGTTGTAAATTGATTAAACATACACCATCTGTTGCAAAGAAAATACGTGAAATAGCATCAACACGATATGCCTTTGTAGCAAAAAGAAAGCCTTTTCATGCTCCATAATTTAAAGATAGTGCAAAAACACATATTGTAATCTCATTATGCCAGTAATGTACACAAATTACAAAAGAGAATGTATACCAACAACATCCAATGGATTCAAAAAGAGGGCAATAACGGTGCATACATATGTGTCTTTGCTTATGTGTGTGAACTGTGATTCAAAACCCATAAGTTATAGAAGGAAAAAAAAGTATATTTTCTTCAATATTATGATCCATGATATTTAAATTATGATCCACAAGGCTTAAATTGTGATTAAAACTCTACATACTTTAATAGTTAAATAAATTACAAGATAACCCAAAAACATTCTATATGTAAGTTCTAATCATAAAAAATATCTTTTTGTCTACTCTGAACATGATGATATTGCTCTTATCATATAAAATATATTTTTGTTTTTTGTGAACATGTTGATATTGCAAAAGCAATACTTGTGAAGAAAATGAAAGGAGAAAAAGGCATATGATGAGTATGGATGCACGAATATCAATCTAGACCAATTTCATTTACATCAGTAGACTGTAGTTGACTCCATATTATTTGATTTTCAGATCATGTATGAACCAGAGATGTAACAAGTGCGTTATTAGGGTTTGGATCATACATTTAAAATTTCAAACAAAGATGAATTGTAAACCTACAACAAAATTGTTAAGTAGAAACTCACATGCCTAATTTGAGATTTCAGACCCTGATCATCCACGCCATTAATAACCTTGATATCGAGCATTCTAAAACATTACAATTACTATGCACAAACTTTAATTTGGTAAAATTAAAACACAACATACAAATCATCTTGATCAATGATTGAAATAACATCACCTGTGTAATGCATAAACATTGTAATTAGATACAAACGATCGAATTGGAACCCTAAAATCGAAAAAACAGAATGATCAAAGAGGAACATGAAGAAATCAGAAAATATAAAACAAACAAAAGTGGTAATCTGACCTTCAGCAACCATTTTGATCAAACTGGGATTCCTAAGTAATAAACCCTAAAATCTCAAAACAATTTGTGAAGCAATTTCTGTGCTTAAATAATGCTTCACTCGGGACGTCAACATTCAAGTATCACTTAATTATCCAAATCAAAACAGTATTGTAAAAGATTTGAATTTAATGCCAGAATCAATCACAAAATGGTTAACCATAAATCACGGCCATCGAAGGAACCCTGGTTTGCTTTAGAAAAATAGTGATTTGGGCGGGAAATGGTTTTCAGATATATGGTTAGTGAAGGCCACGTGTCCACAATGTTATTCTTTAGGGTGGTGTTAAACTTACACCCCAAAATAATGTATGCACACCCCTCAAACGCTCCGTAGTGGCCACTACAGGGCGTTTTGGTACGGATTGTACTTTCTTGGTCAAACGACAGGGGCATTGATTAGACCTAAACGCCCCGTAGTAGCCACTACGGGGCGTATTAGTACGATGTTCTGAAAAAGGTCCGACAATGTCAGTTGATTAGACCCAAACACCACGTAGTGGTCACTATGGGACGTTTAAGGTTAGCCCTAAACGCCCCGTAGTGACCACTACGAGGCGTTTAATGTTTAAAACGTGCCAATTAGTTTCTAACTTACGAATTCATCGTCCATATATACACACATATTGCGTTAAAATATCAAACGTTCACTCGAATCACTTTACGTATAGTTGATCAAGTTTCTCTTGTTTCGTTTATTAAATATCTACACTCTACACCCATATTTTTTATTTGAAATATGTCTTGGTGGGACGGAGACTTTTTCTTCGATCAATATTCCGACGTTTCGCGTGTGGCTGAAACTTATCAGGTACGAAACTGTATTTACTTGTTTTTATTGTTAATCAAATGACAAACTAATCATAATGTTTTTAAGAATGAGACTGGTGTGCAATCGTCTAAGGCCACAAATAGACCAGCATTGCTAGATCTTAACGAAGAGGTTGCGAGTCAAACTTCGTACAGGCAGTTTGATTTGAACCAGGAACCTTGCGATGATGAAGACGTTAACAGGGAATGTTACGGTGGCGAACAATCACACCCACCCCAAGTGGCGGTTAAAAAGGAAGAAGCTGACATTGTATACCAAAATATGGACCGGAATACCAATGAGGTAATATATTTTCACTTGTTTTTAGTTAGATGGACATTAGTTTAATGACAACATTGTTTTCAGATATTCATTTCTGTGGAGGAGCTGATGGCATGGGTGAAAAGTAGAGCCCTTGATAATGGATACGTCGTAGTTACCGGACGATCTAAGAAAAAGAACGGGACCGATGAGGTCAACAAAATCTGGCTTGTGTGTGATCATGGTGGTGAACACAATAGTACAGCCATCTTAAGGCGTACCGGAAGCAAAAAAACCGGCTGTCCTTTTAAATTAATAGGGATATACGACACTGATTCTTATGGTTGGAAGCTTCAAGTCAGAAACGACAAACACAACTATGAATCTGCTCAAAATCTTGAGGGGCACCCGTTTGTTAGAAGAATGTCCGAGCAGGAACAAAACATGGTACATCATCTGACTGAGCAACACATGGAGCCACGCAACATACTTTCCAGCCTAAAGAAGCAGAATCCCGACATACTAAAAATTACGTATACTATACTCGCGAAAACTCTGAAACGAATGTCGTGGAGGAGATTTTCTTTTGTCATAAAAAATCATACACCTGGTGGCGTGCGTTCCCACATGTTCTTATGATCGACGCGACTTACAAGACTAACATGTACAAACTTCCTTTTGTACAGATAGTTGGTGTTACCTCAACACACCATACGTTTTGTATTGCACAAACGTTCGTGAGTAAAGAAAAAGAGGAAAATTATCATTGGGTTCTAGAACGGGTAAAAGATATGCTAGATAAGTGTATGGAGCCCCGCGTGATGATAACCGACAGAGATCTTGCTCTGATGAATGCATGTCGTAAGGTTTTTCCGCACGCTTCCAGGTTTTTATGCAGGTGGCACATAAGCGAAAATATCGCAAAACACTGCAAGACGAGTTTTTCAGACGGTGATTGGAAAAAGTTTAAAGGTCATTGGGGGAATTTGTTTGACTCTTCGTCGCCAGAAATTTACGACTACAACTATAACCGCCTGTACCAACAACTAGTCGCAGATAACCGTCAAAGTAAGCGTCATTAAATATCATTATCATTATTTTTGGTAAAATTACGTTTTCGTATGTCATAGTTTTTTTTTATTTCAGGGGTTTTGAATTATGTGACTCAGACTTGGTTAAACCCCTACAAAGACATGTTTGTCACAGTCTGGACTAACAGAACGCCTAACTTTGGTCAACGTACAACTAACAGAGTCGAGAATCAACATTCAAAATTAAAAAGATATATGAGAACCACTAATAACTCGCTCTCGACACTGGTAGGTTTTGTTGATCAAATGGTAGAATCGCAGGAGGTAAACATGAAACATGGGTTTGAAACAAGTTTAATAAAGACAATAGGTCATCATAAAATACCCATGTTTACTTACGTGGCAAGGTTTCACATAAAGCTCTTGATTTACTACTTGATGAAATAAATAAGATCAAGGTTTTGCGTCAAGGTAGTATGTCATGCGGCCACCAGTTGTGGACAAGTTGTGGCTTGCCATGTGCCTGTCGGATCTCAACATACGAAAATACAGGTATCAAAATACTGTAATCAATTCCTCTTTGTTTGTTTGTTACATTTTTTTGTTGTAAACTGATTATTTTCCTTTCATTTCTATACAGACACGATTATCCCGCTTTCTGATATAGACATCTTCTGGACAACACTTGATACTCGGTACCCGACACTTCTAGAAGACGAAGAAATCGACGTAGCTAGACAAATGGGTCTGGTGACGCAGGAAATAAATTCAAAACCTGAGTCAGTGAAAAATAATCTGGTTAAAAAAATACTTTCGCAAGTGTTTCCGTTTAAAAGTGAAAAGAAAACGCCATTGGTTCAGAAGGATACACGCGGACGTCCGACATTGAAGACTCAACAATAAAGGGGGAATGAATCTAGACAAAGCGCAGTTGTCGACTCACAAGAGAGTAGTTTTCAACTTCCAAGGCATAGTTCATTCACTCCAGCAATGTCAAACCAGCAAAGACCCACCCTCCAACGTAGTCGTTCAACGTCTTCTAGAGGGAAAAAGGACTCGAGACAAGTCAAGTTGACTCGGTAGTTGCCTCGCCAGTGAAACCAGAAGGAATGAACAATCTTAGACGATTTGGTGGTTACATTCCTTCAATGCTTCATTGTTATGTAAGCAACATACAAGATGTTATGCCAGACGGTAATTGTGGATTCAGGTCTGTAGCCGTTGGGTTAGGGTTCGACGAAAATCAATGGGGTTTCGTTCGCCAACAACTATTACAAGAGGTGGACACCAATAGTGAAGCATACAGATATGTTTTTAACTCCATTGACTCAAATTTATATGACGCAGTACGTCATAGCATAAACTGGTTTGATATCAGACCTGCACCAGAAGAACATTGGATGCTTATGCCTTATACGGGACTTGTTGTTGCACAACGATTTGGCGTGATAGTTCACCTTATCAGTCAAGGAGGGTGTATCACGTTTTTCCCGTTATGGTTAGCTCCATCGACAATACCACAACATAATGTGGTTTGTCTTCTTCATATGCCCATGCATTTCGTCAACCTAAGGTTGGAGGGGGATTATCCGATTCCAACTCTAAGTGCGGTCTGGAAACGTTACCAAAATGATGCGGCCGGTGCGTGGGAGATGGTTTATCAAGAACGAATCCAACGGTTTCAATCGATTATAGAAGCAAACAAACAAGTATATTATCACAACGAAACTTTGTGACAACGGCAATTTGTATTTATCTGTCATTGTTTCAACAAAACTTTGTAACCTTCTATAATTAATCGTAACATTTCGAACCAATATAATTAAATATAATATAATTGTTGTTAATATAATTATATATAATAGAATTAAATATAATATATCATTATATATAGTAGAATTATATTTAATATAATTATATATAATAAAATTAAATATAATATAATTATATTTAATATAATTATAAATAATATTATTAAATATAATATTATTATATATAATATAATTATATTTAATAAAACATTAAATTAAAAAAAATAAATCTAAACGTCACGTAGTGACCACTACATGGCGTATGCATCTTAAATTACCCCCCAAACGCCCCCAGGCTCCCCACAAACGCCCCTCGCTCACCCTCGTTTCCTCTCTACGCCACCGCCGAAGACCCGCTCGTTTGACACCCGTTTGCCGCTCGTTTGCTACTTCTAGGTTAGTATTTCGACCATGTGATCGATTAGGGTTAAGGTGGATGACCGGAGGTTGGGTTCTTGAGGCAAACGTGGACCACTTGCCCCGTTTGGAGCACTACAGGGCGTTTGCCCTTAAACTTTCAAACTAAACGCCCCATTGGGGTCACTACGGGGCGTTTGCCTCTCCGGTAATATAATTATTATTATTATCTATTATTATTATTATTTATTGTTTATTGTTATTATTATTATTATTATTTATTATTATTATTATTATTATTATTATTTATTATTTATTGTTTATTGTTTATTATTATTATTATTATTTATTATTATTATTATTATTTATTGTTAATATTTATTATTATTATTTATTATTTATTGTTATTATTATTATTTATTGTTAATATTTATTATTATTTATTGTTAATATTTATTATTATTATTTATTATTTATTGTAATTATTATTATTATTGTTATTATTATTATTATTATTTATTTATTTATTTATTATTATTATTGTTATTATTTATTATTATTATTATTTATTTATTTATTTATTATTATTATTATTATTTATTATTATCGTTATTATTATTATTATTATTATTATTATTGTTATTATTTATTATTATTATTATTATTGTTATTATTTATTATTATTATTATTATTATTGTCATTATTTATTGTTATTATCGTAATTTGTCTTATTTTTTCATCCTTCAGACATGTCTTCTTCTGATTATATGGAGTTTGCTGATGACGATGTCGGACAGCCGCATGTTGAGGATCTAGATGTCGAGCATTTCGACGAGCTTATGGACCACCCCTGGTTGGCGTCTCCTCAGGGGACGAGCGCGCGTAAGAGGCGCGATCGACTCCTGAAGAAGGAGATGGGCAACTAGAAGGCCATTGACTACGATTCGCTAGCCGAGCTTGGCCAGCAGGAGAGGATGACGGCGATCATTGGCGAGTACACGCCATGGTCTCGTCTGTTTGAGATGACGTATGCTCCACAGTACCGACTCATCACGGTGGAGTTTCTTTCGACATTCAGGTACAGGCCTTAGGCTCCTGATTTCCAGCCACAGCCAGGTCAGCCGCAGCAGGCGGAGGTATCCTTTAGACTCTGCGGGGCCGCGTACCACCTGTCTTTGCAAAGTTTGGGAGTGTGCTCAGTCTGTACACCGAGGAGGAGACTCATATGCCGATCTACACGACGGCTATTCATACAGCTAATGACGCCGTTGTCAGTGCTTGGTGGCCTCGGATCGGCGACGATGCCTTTGTCCGCAGCGCCCGGGTCACGCGTATTCGTGACCCGCTCATTAGGTATTTGCACCGGTGCATTTCCTCGTCTGTTACAGGACGTGACAAGAGCCAGGAGTGGTGCACTTCACAGGATTTATTTTTTTTTGTATTGTATATTGAGTGGGAGACCGTGCAACCTTGCACGTTGTCTGGCGGAGTACTTTAGCACATATTACCACCGCCAGGAGAGGGGGCTGATCTACGGGGGGGGGGTGTACGTGACCCGTATTGCTCGTTTTAACGGGCTTATCGATTTGGAGCCTGTCGGTATGGAGGCCTTTCATCCTGTTCGTTTAGATAGACGGACGGTGCAGGGCATGCGTATCGCGCAGAACTTCCCACGGCTCGGGCTTCGATTTTCGCTCGAGAGAGGGGTCATTTGGCAGCCGGGGCCAAATGACCTCCATTAAAGAGACGAGGACCCTATGCCTCAGCAGCCACAGCAGCCGCCACCGCAGCAGCCACTGCCGCCGCCACCCCCACCACATGGCGAGGGGGAGCTGCATCAGGATGTGCCACATCAGCATCCTGAGCGCATATACAGAGCGGTGCGGCTTCCGGCTCGTGTCGAGGCTATGCTGCAGGGTATTGCTGATTCGACGCAGCAGCTCATTCAACAGCAGGCACACATGCAGCAGCAGCAGCTCGAGCTCACGCAGCAGCTGTTGCAGATCCAGCAGCAGCAGGTTGAGCACAGTCAGCGGCTCGCTCATACCAGCGAGCAGCTGACGCGACGAGTGGATCCGTTGGAGGATCTGATCTCGTGGCATGTGCATGTCGAGCTTAGGCATGCACAAGGTGAGGGTATCCAGCTTCCTGCAGTTCCTCAGCCACGAGATTATCCTCCTCCCCCTCCACCTCCACCTTAATATTTTCAGTTATATTTGTATTTGTTAAACAGACACTTATATTCATGTTTATGGTTTGTATATGTTTGGTTGTTTTGGTTGATGATGCGTGTATATGTTTGGTTGTTTTAGTTGGTGATGCGTGTTTATTATTTAAATATGTTTTGGTTGGTGATGCATTATTTATCGTATTATTCTGTAACATCAATATGCTTAAACAAATAACGTCATTCATATATCAATTAATTAATATATTTAAATTTTAATTAAATCTAATAATTAAAAACATTTTTAGCTTTCAAAACTAAAAGTTTTAAAAAACAATTAAAAATAAACGAACCGAGAGACCGTAAAAAATAAAAAACAAGTTTTAAACAAAAAAATATTAGATTTTTACAAACAAAAAACATGTGTTTAAAAAAATAACTAAACTTTTTAACGTACGAGAGATGCGTCGTAAAATATAAACGTAACGAGAGATGCGTCGCAAAATATGAAAATAATTTTTAAACAAAACTATTATATTTTTAATTTTTTTAACAAAACAACTATATTTTTACACCCCAAAAACATACCCAAACCCCCTAAAACATACTCAAACGCCACAAGGCTGCTGAGTTTAATTTTTTTAACCCTATACGCCCCGTAGTGGTCACTACGTGGCGTATAGGTCTGCGAAAGCTGACACAGAATGTCTGATCGTTTAAGGTTGTCAGTCTGTGGTCTAAACGCCCCGTAGTGGCTACTACGGGGCGTATGGGTGGCGGCTGGGGTGTTGAAAACCCCTCCCTTCTTTTATTAGAATAGGATATCTTGGTCTTTTCAACAAATTTAATAGAACAAACAAATGGTGTTAAATGCTTAGACAACTGAAATGAAAATAAAATATTTAATTTAAATTAAAAATAACGAATTACGCCCAGTTAATTTAGCGAACTTATGGTGATATAAAAGGTATTTAACTTTTAAATTTATTTGCATATAAACATGCACGAGCACATTCATACATATTATAAGCATACACCTAAAGGTACGTATTTAACTTTTAAATTTATCTGCCTATAAACAAATGACAACTAAATTCAAACATAAGAACTAAAATGACAATAAAAATTATTTAGGGACTAAAATAACATTTTTCATAACATTTTGACATTTAACTCAATTAAAAATAACGAATTAAGCCAGTTAATTTAGCAAACTTATGTAGAAATAAACCGTTTTTTTTTAGCGCGCGGCAAAAAAAATATAGATAAACCATATTAAACTTCTAAATTTATCTGCATATATTCATGCACGAGCTAGCACATTCATACATTTTATAAGCATACACCTAATGGTTTATAATTAACCATAATCAAAATCTAGAATGAATCATATAAAAAAATATCTTATACCCGGTTTCTAGTTTGAAAGGAAGATCACCAACATATCCAGGAAATCTTCTAACAATTGATTTGAAAGTGGATTTAATTGTGAGACATGACTGAAACAAGAGAAAGATAACAAAGTATTTTATCATGATTTTCACTTGAGCTATGGATCCTTTCTAACTCGTATGTTTTTCATTAAAAAGTAGTTGATACTTATAGATGATAACTGGGGTGGTAGGTAATAGCTAGAATCAGATCTAATTGTGACGCATGCAAGATTAAAACAAACACGGACCAAATAGGGTTGCTTAAAAAACTCGCGGCTCGAGGCTCGCTCGAAGTTCGCTCGAAAAAAGCTCAGCTCAAAAAATGCTCGGCTCGAAAAAAAACTCGATAAAAACGAGCCGAGCCCGAGCCAGGGTTGGTTCGGCTCGATTTTTAACATATATATATATATATATTAATTTATATACACACACATATGTTATATTACACACAAACATATAAATATATCTATATAAATATATATACATACTTGTATATTATACATAATATATATATATATATATATATATATATTTAATATCTTATACACAAATTTATATAAATTTATATATTATGTATAATATATATAAATATATATATTAAATTTTATATATAATTATGTGTATATAACTATATATATATATAATAGATTTTATACGTATTGAATTTTATATATTAGATTTTATATATTATATATACATGTGTGTAAAGTTGATAAAAAAAATAAAAATAAAAAATAAAACGAGCTGGCTCGTGGCTCGGCTCGAGGCTCGAATTTCTTTACGAGCTCGAGCTCGATTTTTTGGCTCGAAAAAAATTTCGAGCTGGCTCGGCTCGGCTCGAAATGTCTCGAACTCGAGCTCGAGCTCGGCGTGACTCGGCTCGATTACAGCCCTAGGACCAAATAGTATAATTCATTTAATATTGTATATAACCTTAGTTGACATTTGTATTTCTAGTAATAAAAAAAATTACTTAGATTAAATGAAAGGTCTTGATATTATACAAATAATTGGATTGTTCAAACTATTAACTCCAAAATTGTTGATTTCTTTATTTATGCTTTAGTTCATTTTCAATCTTTTCAATCGAAAGGCTTGAATTGTAGGATAATAATTAAATATTTTATAATTTAACTTTTTTTAATGGGTAACTTTCACTTGGATCCTTTATGTTCATTTAAAATTTCAAAAATGATAATTTATGTTTTGATATGACAAAATCAGACCTTTAAATTTTCAAATGTTACAAATTCGGTTTTTTCCTGTTAACTTTGTTAAATATTAACAGAATAAAAGATAATGATTTTAGAGAAATACCTGACTTATGAAGAGAAACTTTTAAACTTTATATTAGCCATTGATTTCAAATCTTAAAAATAAATATGTGGTTCACATTAAATTGAATAAAAAATTAAGATTTGAATAAAAAAAAGATTTAATGTAGAGCATATTAATTATTAAGATTCTAAATCAATTACTCATATATGGTTTAATAATTTTCTCTCAGATCGAGTTTTCTATATATATATATATATATATATATATATATATATATATATAGGGGAAGGTTAAAAATATAACCCACTAAATGTGTACTAACCCAAATAACTTTGGGAAGATGAACCCGAATCTTGGATTTTTTGTTTTAAACATCATTATAACACATTTTGAACCCCATGTTCTTTTATGAGTTTGGGCTAATTCATCACCGTTCAAAATCTTACAGTACTGTAAGTTTGTAAATATTTAAAACTTACAATACTGTAGCACTCAACTTACAATGATGATATTTTTTAAACGGTGATGAATTTCTACAAACTCATAAAAGAACATGGTGTTCAAAATGTGTTATAATGATGTTCAAAAAAAAAATCCAAGATTCGGCTTCATCTTGCCAAAGTTATTTGGGTTAGTACACATTTAGTGGGTTATTAAAAATTCCACACCCTATATATATATATATATATATGGGAAGGTTCAATTCTTAACCCACTGTAATTGTGGTAACCCAGTGAACTTTGACAAAAAAATGCCCAAATATTTGGTTTTTTTTCATGATCTTTATTATATATATTTAGAGGGGTTTCTTTTTTGTGTTTTGGCTAATTCTCAATGCAAATCGAATTTGCCTCGGTGTAAATTTGAGTTGCATTTCGCAACATTTAGAAAAGTTCAAAAATTTGACACCGATGTAAATTCAATTTGCATTGTGAATTAGCCAAAACACAAAAAAGAAACCCCCTTAAATATGTATAATAAAGACCATGAAAAAAAACCAAAGATTCGGGCATTTTGTGTCAAAGTTCACTGGGTTACCGTAATTAGGCAAGGTTCTTATTTGAACCAAATCCTATATATATATATGTATATATATATATATGTATATATATATATATATGTATATATATATATAGGGAGAGGATCAAATGTGTGTATGTTTTTTTTTCTTTTTTAATTAATGTATTACCCATTTACATTAATAAAAAAGAATACATTAATAAAAAAAGAATAAAAATCTACAGCTTTAAATTTACTTTAATGTGTGCCCAAAGTAATTAGATGTAGTTATTCGATTAACGCAATAAGTAAGTGTTAACATTGTTCAAATAATAACTCACTCTTAAAGCAATAACCAAGATAACTTTGGCAAGATGAAGCCAAATCTTGGATTTTTTTTAACATCATTGTAACACATTTAAAACATTATGTTCTTTTATGAGTTTGTGAAAATTCATCACCGTTTAAAAGATATCATCGTTGTAAGTTTTTGATTTACAGCACTGTAACTGTTTTAGGCCCAAAACTTAAAAGGATGTAAACTTTCAAACTATCATCGTGACATTCGAGAATTCCTTCTTCAATCTATGATTAAAAACTAGAGTGGATCTTGAAAAAAGTAGATAGAAGAAACCCATAATGTTGTAGAAGACCGGCATAAAAATCTCTAATTTGTTTTCTGTGTTTAGACTATGTGTTATGGTGTGTAATGAGGCGTGAGAGGAGTCGGTCACGTCCCGGTGGCGCCCTCCTCCCATTACACACTGACGTGAAGGGGGGAAGCGTGAAGCCTCTCACCTCGTGATGCCTGGAAGGAAAGGAAAAAAAAATCTTGTTTTAGGAAAAAAAATAAAAAAATAAAAAATCAAATTTGAACGTTGGAATATAAAGAAATTAAACCACTATAAATAAACCACTCATCTTGCATTATTTTGCATAACATGATTTTAGAGTACAAAGGAAAATCTATTTGCCAAAATTACGAATAGGTCGACCCTCCGGTTAAAGAGGTTACACTGAAAAAAAGAGTTGAAATACGAGCCGAGATCCGAAGCAGGTAGATACATAGCATGTTTAAACGCGATTTGATTGAACATGTCTGGAAAAATCGAAGAGAAAATATGTAGTTTTTTTTTTAAAAGTATTTAAATTTATTTTAATGTTTTTATTTTATTTTATTATGTGTTTTAATTTTTTTTATTTTATTTTGTAATATTAATATTTTTAATAATATTATGTCTTTTTTTGATTTAATTTATAATTAAAAAAATAAAATTCATAATAAAATATTGAATAAAGGTGATGACGTGGAGTGATGGGGGAGTGATGGATTACATATGAAAATATGATATGAAATGATAAGGGTGCAATGATGTTGGTTGATTATGTGGCGCCTACGTGACGCATACATGAAGTGAGGGGTGTGATGCATAACACATAGCTTTAGAGTAGGTTTGGATTTGAAGCAAACATTTTTATACCAGTCGTCATTTAACAGGTTCTAACATTTGGCTTTTGAATTTAAATTTTTATTTTACGATATATAAAAAAATATGTGATTGGTTCAGTGGTGCGTGGTTACGCTAGATCTTGTTGAGATCAAGACATCAAGTTATTAAACTTGGGTTTTTGTTTACATAGATTTATCATTTGAACCCTTGTTACTCTAGTCGTGATTATAGTATAGTTACTTTAACCTTGACACATGCAACCAGTATAATTGTTATTCAATCATCTAAGTTATATAAATACATATACGCACACAATTAAATACACATGAATATTGACCACATTAAATTGTGATTATACCGTAGTATAATTCAACTGTATATATTTCCAAACCGTAATTAGGATATAATAATAGGATAACATTAATGGATCAATTGAATAATTTTCAATTAGTAAAATTTAAACTATGGTAGATTTTTTTATTTATAAAATAATTAAATCAAATCAGTAAAGTTAAATTGAACCTATACCGGATGGCTCACAGGGATGGCATTAGAACTTTATTAACATAAAAGAGGACTAGCATAGAATGGCATGACACATGACGTGTTTCTGTATCTTTATACGTTTAGTACGTTAATTTTATTTGTATGTTAATCGTCCTCTGTATATACATGTATATATATACACGCACAAATGAGGATCTTTAAAGTCTTGCAATTATGGGAGCATGGTGGATTGTACTTGAGAGTTGCATGTGCTTATGATGATTGTGGTTGGCATAGACTACGTGTACGTATGTATGTTAGTAGGTATAGGTTAAGATGCATGCAATGACAAAATATGTAAGAATGAATAGAAAAGCTTTTTTTTTTGGAACAGCTAAAAATTTTATTACGCCCGGAGCTAGCAAGATTCTAAAACCCCAAAGAGAAACACCAAAAAGTTACACCAAAAGAAATGAAAAAGAAAATACGACAGATTACACCAGAAAATTGTAACAACCTCACCCAACATCAAAAGAAAGCCATGAGGCCCAATCTAAACCGCAACTCCTCATATGATGTTTCACCCAAAAATAACTTAGTGTTTTAATGTCGTCTACAATCTTCTCCTTAAAGACCTTCCGGTGATGGAACACGGCATCATTGCGAGCTTTCCAGATACACCAAACCGTGGTCTGCATGACTGAAAGTATCAACTCCTTGCTTCATTTCCGCCTAGCCATAGATCTTGGTAATTCCATAAGGTCCCGAAAAGAGAAAGCAAATATTGGCGGAAGATTGCACCATGATTCGATACGACCCCATATATAGTTAGCCAAATGACAAGCAGTGAATATGTGGTCAGTAGTCTCATCAGCATCGCCACAAAGTTTGCATGTTGTAGACCCGAGATTAACGTTCCTGCTTCGTAAGGCCGTCATTGTTGGAAGCCTATCCATCTCCGCATGCCAGGATAAAATATTCACCTTTTTGGTACAAACTTGTTCCAAGGAAACTTATAGGTAATCGGTCGGAAAGAAAGTTGCTGACAAAGAAATTTAACACTTTTTGTTGAAAAAAGGGGTTAGAGATTTTTTTCCCAGCACCATGTATCAGAACACATAGTAATGGTTACATCCACAAGCAGTCTAGAGGGGTTATTTAATTCCATCTCCTCTTGAGCGGATAGCCCAATCGCCTCCCAGCTCCAAAACCATGTTATACCGCCCCCAAGCCTTTGATATATTTCTCCAATTGTACATAGTTTGTTTGATTCTTTGCTGAATAAAAGTGGAAACATGTTGTGAAGACTTACCTCCCTAAGCCATTTATCCACCCAGAACCGGATTCTATCTCCGTAACCGACTTTGCCAATCATTAGGTTTGGAAGGTCAATGTTATATTTAAGAAGATCATCACCAATTTTATGAATGTTTTTCCAAATTCCAGGTACCCTGACGTTTATAGGGATGTAACTCCAAGACCGAGAGCAATGATGGATGCCCCATATTACTCTAGTCCAGAGGTTCCCCTTCTCAACTTTTAAAATCCACCACCATTTTACAAGCATGGCCATATTAATCTCCTTCAGCTTTCCCAACCCGAGCCCACCTTTGTCTTTAGATGTTGTGATTACATCCTAGGAAATCCAACGGATTTTAGACTTATCAGATGGCCCGTTCCATAGAAAATTCCTTCGAATTCTTTAAAGACAATTCAGGACATTGTTAGGTGCTCTATACAAAGAAAAATAGTATGTTGGTAAGGAGTCCAGCACAACTTTTATAAGTGTAGTTCGCCCCCCCCCCCAATTGAAAGTAATCTAGCCTTCCATTGTGTTAGCCGCGACTCAAAAGTGTCAATAACTGGTTTCCAACTTTTCATCAAATTCATATTCGCTCCCACTTGCAGTCCAAGGTATGGGAACGGCAACGAACCAGCCTTACAATTAAATAAATCAGCCATCTCTTGAATTTGAGAGCTATCAACACCAATGCCAAAAATTGAGCTTTTCATCATATTAACCTTTAATCTAGACGCCAGATGAAAATCCCTAAGCAACCTGAGCAAGTTTTTTACATTAACTTCATCCCATTCTCCTATAAATACCGCATCATCCGCATACAGAAGATGTGTTAGTTTCGGACCATTAGGAATATTGATACCCTTGAATAACCCAAGTTGATTTTCCCTCTTAAACGAAACTAAGAGAGCATCCATAGCCATAATGAACAAGAAAGGGGGTCCCCCTGCCTTAACCGCGATGACACAAAAAAACCGGAGTAGGGCTACCATTCACCAAGACTGAAGCTTTAGCAGCCCTCAAAATACCTGATATCCAGCATCTCCATTTCTGAGGGATGTTACGTTGATCTAATATCGAGTCAATAAAATTCCAACTCACACTATCAAAAGCCTTTTCGATATCAATTTTCAAAATCATGCCCCGAGATTTATTTTTTTTCAGCCACACAACAATCTCGTTGAGAATTAGGGGACTATCCAAAATGCTTCTATTAGATAGAAAAGTGAATTGTTCTTCTGTTATAATCTTTTCCATCACCAGCTTATGCCTGTTAAGCAACAACTTTGAGATAATCTTGTTTAGAGCACCAATAAGACTAATTGGTCTATAATTCGAAGGGACCAATGTGTTGGTTATCAGAGAAAGAAAACAAAGAACAAACAAACAAGAAAACAAGATAGCCGAATGATTGCTTCAATTGTTAACACAGCTTTTACACAATGGTTACAAGAGAGTATTTTCGACTAATTATTCTACCATCTAGGCTATGCTATTTATACTTAAACAATCAAAACAGAAAACAAATGATTCTTCTAATAGACTCGGTACAAGTCCTTTATTCCCGGTAACAGAAAGCAACGTTTAGCAACGTTCATATTGACTTCATCTTTTAATCACGTGTGCTGCAGCCCCATAGTTTGCTGAATCAACACAATGGATCTCTACATTTTGGAATCAGAGCAATGAAAGAATGTGAATTTCCCCCGTTTAATATTCCATCCTCATGGAATTTATGACACCGCCATTAAAATCAACACCAAGTACATTCCAGAACCGTTTTATGAAGGTAAAATTTAGACCATCCGGGCCCGGAGCCTTGTCCCCGGCACATTCCCAAACTGTTTTCTTAATCTCTTTAGAAGAGAAAGGGGCGATCAACATAGTTGCATCATCATTTGAGATTTGGCCAATATCCTGGCAACGAATGCTTGGTCTAATAGTGATTGGTTCCTAAAACTTTTGTTTGAAAAACATAAAGAATTCATTTTTAACATCTTCCGGATTGGAATTCCATACAGCACCAATATTGAGACCGTTAATTCTATTACAGTGAAGATTACGGTTTATAATTCCATGGAAAAAACTAGTATTTTCATCACCTTCAATTGCTCATTTAATTCGCGCCTTTTGCTTCAAATCCAAACCTTTCCTGTGTTCAATCTCCTTGAGTCTCTTTATTTTTCCCTACCTCAACTCCAATTCATTTGGATTCAGACTTCTAGTTTCAGCCAGTGATTCGAAAACACTTATTTGATTGAGGAGATTTTTTTGTTCCTTATTCTCTTTGAACCTATATTCTGAGATCCAAGATCTTATTTTATTTTTGAGCCACTTAAGTTTTGTTGCCAGCTTTTTTATCCGGAGGGCCATAGTATTGGAAAGATCCAGCTACCTCCTTTACGTAATTTTCAAAACCCTCCACTCCCAGCCAAGTGTTGAAAAACCGAAATGGAGAGGGGCCAAAATCGAAACTAACCGATTTGAGCAGCAACGGGCTATGATCAGATAGAACTTTATCCAGGGCGACAAGAGAAGCAGCAGGCCAACAACCCATGAACTTGTTACACACCAGCATTCGATCGATTTTACTTAACTTGATGCCATCACTAGCTGAGTACGTAAACTTGTGTCCACCCATAGGATATTCAAAGAGCTCAGCAACCTGTATGAAGCTATTGAAAGCCATAGCACACGGTGGGTGAAATACTGAATTAAATCTTTCATCACTAAATCTAACAGCATTAAAGTCTCCCATAAATATCCATAATCCATCTTTAGAAGCTTTCAATGATAATAATTCCTGCCAAAGAGCACATTTGAAACTAATATCATGTGGGGCATATACATTGACAATGTTCAGATTGTCTTGGTGACCAATTAGGATTCTTGATATAAAGAGATAATTCCTTGCCTTTATCACCTCCGTTTTCCTAAATATTGTTGGGTTCCAAATACAAAACAAACCCCCCGAATGCCCAGATGCATCTGTTACCTCAAAATCGAACCGAGATCTATCCCAGAAAAATTCAAAACGAATTTTCGAGGAATCCGCCATTTGTGTTTCTTGAACTGCAATAAAATTTACTCCATGAATTGCCTTTAGTTTCCTAACACCCATTGCCTTTTCCAAATCCCCCACCCCCTTAAGTTCACATATATGTAATTCATTGAGTACCTTGACAACCACCTTCCCCTTCAATTAAAGAAAAAACTTGGTCTTTGAAATTACCAAGGTCAATTCCAACGCTTTCACAAACCCGAAGTGTGTTTTCAACCTCCACATCAATCATATTGATCTGAGTCATTTCCTTGTCGGTCTCCGGGACGACTGAAGATTCGATCCCAGGTTCCGTGGATCGAACTGGGGCAGATGCCATTGAGTCTTCATGAAAAACTGAAGTGTTTTTAGGCAACACCATGGTTGAAATTCCCAAGGGGTCAATCTTTCCAGCTGCAGGGGAGTTTACAGAAGAAATCGGACCTTTTAATTCAACACCACACCTTTTTCAGTACGTGTCGTATAGCTCTCTACGACATGTACAACACCACCTGCAACCTTGTAATCTGCGTGTCGTACGCCTCGTACAGATCTCTACATGGCGTATGACATCTGACACCTGCAACCTTAAATTCTGAGATGTGAATTGTTAAATTCTATGTCGTACGCCACGTAGAGAACTGTATGTGGCGTATAGGGTTCCTGAATATAATGGCTTGTTATTTTCCTATCGCCACATTGAATTCTGATACGTATAGTATGGTACTATATGTAACATCAGTACCGGAAGCGTTATCGGAACAGTGATCTCTACAGTAACTTGCACAATAACTCAGGTACAAACTACGTAAACTATGTATATGCTATTGATATTTGATGCTTGGCACCAAACTATTATGCTATGGTTCTGAAATATGATTTAAATCTCATGGTTTAACAGTGAGAAACACATCAGACAACACTGAACTGACACACTGATGCTTGATGTAATGCTATTATGTATAAACGTATGCGAGGTTAAACAAAACAAAACCATAACAGATGTCGTTGCAGAATGCTAAACTGACGAATTATTCGTATAGTGACGATCTGTATGAATAAATCTGAAAGTTTAACGTTTTGAAACGATGACTGAACAATAGAAAACAAGAATCAGAAAGTGAAACCAACGTCGTGTTTGTTCGAGTGACGATTCGAACGAATACGCACGAAGGTGACACGTTCTGACGAAACGAAAACGAACGACGAAACGAACGAAAATTATTTAAGAATGTTGACTATTAAATAAATATTTATTAGGAATCAAAATCTTTTAGAAGTTTAAAATTAAATTTATTTTAATTAAAATACATAGAATACGTGCAATAGTGACGAGAGTTAACGAAACGTTTAAAATAATCAATTACGATAAATAAATTCAAGAAAAGAGGATTTAAAACATTTACTAGGAATAACCATCTTTAAAATAATTCAAATAACCACTTTCATTTAATTTACAAAACACGTGCGTAGCGTGCCGGAAACACGACGAAAACGGGAACCGAGCTACGAAATCGAACCCGAACATGCACGGAGTATAAAAGTCATGAATGAAGCCTTTTTCTTCATTTATTTCATCTCCTCTCTCTCTCTCTAGCTCTCAAAATTGTCTCCTCTCTCTTTAAAAGTTCAAGGCTTCAAATCATCATAACTCCTTCAATCCTTGGTGAAATCTTGTGTTTTTGGTGTCCACACGAAGCTCTCAACATCCTCTACCTAGAAGTACAACCGATCTAAGGAGTTATCCAGCCATTTTCAAGGTATGCAGCCAAGAACATCACAAAAACTAGGGTTTTACAACCCTTAGTTCGACCCATCCACTTTGAACGGTTAGAAACCCAACCTCGTGAGTCCTACACCTTCGAGAACTTATTAGAGCACGACACTAACATGGAGACAGTCCTGCAACATCAGAGGTTTCGGTGGGAAAAGGAGGATCGGATGCTGTTCGTGAGGAAGCATAGTCGGCCGAACCTGTAACCGGACGAACCTTGCTAGTTGGGCTAAGGTTGGCCGAACCTGCAACCATCACCGAACCCTGCTGTACACCACCAACCACCGAGCCCTCCTATTTCAGCCGAACCCAGGAGATGGCCGAACCCTACTGGAGTCGAACCTAGTCTCCTGTTGCCGCGAACCTGCATGCAAGTCCCAAACCTCTTTACCTAGCCGAACCTAAGCACAGCAAACCATCAGCCGAACCCTGGAAGCCGCCGAACCCTGGAAGCCGCCGAACCTTGCATGCACAGACGAACCTCAACAGCCACGAACCTTTGATGGAATCCAAGCATTGGCCGAACCTCCCACTATTATGGACGAACCTTCATGTTGCCTACCCTTGCATGAGCTGCGAACCAGCACCAACGAACCATGGGCGACGAACCTTCAATGGCACGAACCATTGATCTCAGTCGAACCCCTATAACCCATGAACCTTGTGACAGGGGCGGATAGGTTCGTTGATACATAGAGGACCGAACACATAGCCATGAAAATGGTTCGGCCCACTGCAGTTGTCTTAGCCCAACACCCTTCTACGATCACCTTGGTTTGGCCACGTAAATTATATGGCCCAATTTACTCTTTGGCCCAACCATCCGGCCCACAGCCTCAATTGACCCAAGAAACCATACGGCCCATGTTAATGTTTTGGTTCCACTCCCTTAGGCCCAACACGAATGTTTTAAACACACAACCCGTTCGGCCCAATCAATTGGCCCAAACCCTTACCTCGGGTCACACATTGATTTGGTTAGCCACCTAACATTCGGCCCAATAGATTTTCCGGAGCATGACGTGAATCGGCTCGTTTAAGTAATGAATTAGTAACCATGTTAGGATGACAACATGCATGGAATTGTTATCTTAACTTACTACAAAAGTGATGAAAGTTAATTGACTAATGAACATCATACGACATAGGATTTTGCTCATCCATTAGTTAACAAAGAATACTAAGGGTAATATACAAGTTTTGGTTCAAAACAATTAACGGTTGGAAAACCTACGACAAATCGAACAAGGTCCGAATGAATACCGAGACTCACAAGTGTTAGCCAACTTTAGGGCTAACACATACACGCACACAATTCACTACAACTTATACTTATAAGTTACAACAACGTGAAATCAATACAGGATCGTGAACCTAACAACAAATACTACAACGAGCGCGTGCATTCTAGTTTAAGCTAAGTCAACCACTTCAAACACAAAGTGAGTTCATTTGTCCCTTTTCAAACATCTTTGTTTTACCTCGGGACTGAGAAGCATGTTATACATTTTAAACAAGTATTGGAAATGTTTATTAAATGCTTTTACACTTATTCGTGATGCTATTACTAAGGCTCAGATTTAAACTTAAATGCTAATGCTATAAACTCTATGCTTAAACTATATGCTAAATGCTAATGCTATAAACTCTATGCTTAACTAGATGCTCAATACTAATGCTATAAACTCTATGCTTAAACTATATGCTCAATGCTAATGCTATAAACTCTATGCTTAAACTATATTCACAGTGCTAATGCTATAGACTATATGCTCAAACTATATGCTAATACTAGATGCTACATGCTACAAGATATGCTTATGTGCGGAATGCTAAGCTTGTATCTATGCATGAGATACGTAAATGCCAAACTATGCTATTGCAAGCTGGTATCTATGCATGAGATACGTGTAAGCTAAACTATGTGAATGCAAAGCTTTTATCTATATATGAGATACGTAAATGCCAAACTATGCTAGAGCAAGGCTTGTATCTGCATATATGAGATATGTGAATGCTAAACCATGTGTGTGCACAGCTTGTGTCTATATATGAAATACGTAAATGCCAAACTATGCTAGAGCAAGGCTTGTATCTACATGTATGAGATACGTAAACGCTAAACTATTCTGATGCTAAGCTAATATCAATTCACGAGATACGTAATGGCTAAACTATGCTAGAGCAAAGCTTGTATCTGATCATGGGCTACGTAAATGCTAAACTATGCTAGAGCAAAGCTTGTACCCATGCATGATATTGGTGAAAGCTAAACTACAAATTGTGAAACTATTATTCTTGTACACTATACTTAAAGGCTAAACTACGTGAATGCTATAAACTTGTAAACTTTTAAACAGTAAGCAAAAGCTATGATAAAGACGGGATTTGGAATGTAGGAAAAACGCTTAATTATCATTAACAACAATGTCATATGTGATTTAGTATGTGGTGGGATGTTGGCTGGGCGGGCGGTAAGTTTGACCCTACATATGCCCTATATATAAGCATACCGAATTGGATATTACAGGTGATGTTAATGAGATTAAGGTTGTTATCGAAGGAGGTTTACTAAAGCTATTTTTCAACTACTAAACTATATGAACTCACCAACCATTGTGTTGACTTTGTTTTCTTACATGCTTTCTCAGGTGATGCACAGGACTTAGCTAAGGCTCAGGATTGCATACTAGGATGCTCAGTTAGAGGACCTAGTAGACTTTTGGAAAGCACATATTTTGATTATTGATGCGAGTCACTTTTGATATCTTGTACAGATACAAGATAGAAACATTTGATTCTTTTGATAGGTTTACGTAGTTAAATTATCAAACATTCACAGTTGTAATTTAACTCTGTAATCGTAGTTTAATGTTTTATTGTGCTTTAGTTATTCTCAATGTTGATGCTATGTAAACAATCTGATCATCACGCTTATCACTCACGATATCGCGGCCCGGGAACCATCCGTCCGGCGGGAAAGTCGATCCGTCCCGCCGGCTCGGGTTGTGACAGATTGGTATCAGAGCTCAAGGTTATAGAGAATAATAGGTCATATACTTAGAACGGTTTGGCCTAGACTATAACTTAGGGACCCTCATGTATAAAACATAGGACTTATGTTTGCATTATGTCTTCTGCATTCGATCACTGCACTAACCAAATTTCTTTTGGTTATGATCAGAATGCCACCAAGAAGACAACCGACCCCGCAAGCCTCAGCACCTCACTCATCTACCCCTACACCACCAGATTCACCACCGCCACTACCTCCTCCTCCACTAAACCCTCCTCCAAACCCGAATGCTACTCTAGCTCTCGATCCTGCTACTGTTTCTTTGGCAACACTTCTGAGCAGCCAACTGAAGAACCAACTGAAGGATGTCATCCCAAAGATGATAAACAGGATTCAAGGCCATGGCAACAATTCTGGTCATACTACAGGGGAAGCTAGTGGAAACACTGGCACTACTTCGGACTGCTACTACAAGTCATTTGTAGGATGCAAGCCACCAAGTTTTACTGGTGTTGAAGGAGCTGTTGGACTGATCCAATGGCTAGAGAAAATGGAGACCACCCTGGACATAAGCAGTTGTCCGGAACATCACAAGGTTCGATATGCTGCTGGGTCTTTCAGCAAACGGGCCTTAACATGGAGGAACTCCCAGATCAGGGTTCAAGGCAGAGATGAAGCACTGGCAATGCCTTGGGCAGATTTCAAAATCCTTCTGAGGAACAAATTCTGCCCAAATCATGAACTACAGAAGCTGGAAGTTGAGCTCTCAAACCATGTGATGAAGGGAGCTGATCACATGACTTTCACCACACGCTATCATGAATTGGTAGCTTTGGTGCCAGAGATGGTGCCAACTCTGGAGAAGCTAATCGATAGATATGTGGTAGGATTACCCTCCTGCATTCAAAGCATTGTGCTGGCTGCAAATCCCGCAACTCTAGAGTCAGCCATCTCTCTCTCAGCTAAACTCACTGATGTGATGGTGAAGTCAGGAGTTTTGAAGAACGACATGGGGAAAGCTAAGGAAGAATCGACAAAGAAAACCGAGCACCACCAAAAGAAAAAGCAAAAGGTCGTCAAAAACTATGTGATGGTCGCTCCTCTAAGACAAGCTCCTGCAGTACCTGCTAATGCTGCACCCAAGAACTATGTTGGAGTGCATCCTCAGTGTACTCACTGCAAGTATCATCATTCTGCTACGGTGCAGTGTAGGAAGTGCACAAACTGTGGTCGATTTGGCCACTGGGTTACGTAGTGCCGCACTCTCGCAACACAAGCTACCAACAATGCTGCTAGAGCATTACCTCCACCACCACCCCCAGGCAACAACAACAACAGAGGATGCTATAACTATGGAGAAGTGGGTCATTTCTCCCGAGATTGCCCAAAGAGAGTGCAACAAGGAGCCCAAGCACCTCGTGGAAGGGCTTTTGTTATTGGAGCCAATGCAGCAAGCCAAGACCCTAATGTGGTCACTGGTACATTTCTTTTACAAGAATCTTATGCATCTATTATGTTTGACACTGATGCAGACCAGAGTTTTATTTCATCTGACTTTACACGCCAACTTAGACTTACTGAGGAATCTTTAGACTCCCCTTACATTATTGAGGTAGCAAACGGGAAACAAATTTCAGTTAGCACTATACTTAGGAACTGCCCACTTACACTCACTGATCACACATTTACCATCGACTTGTTACCGATGGAGTTGGGCAGTTTCGACATCATAGTTGGGATGGACTGGCTATCTCTCAATAGAGTGGAAGTCATCTGTTCTGAAAAGCTACTTCGGATTCCAGTGGCGACTGATCCTGTACTGGAAGTTCGTGGGGATCAAGCAAAGTGTAGTGTCAAAATCATATCCTGCATAAAAGCGCGTAAGCGTTTATAGAAGAAATGTATAGCTTTCTTGGCTCACGTGGTGGAGAAGGAGAAAGACAAGAAAACGATATAAGACGTGTCGATAGTAAAGGAATACCCTGAAGTGTTTCCTGAAGACCTACCCGGTTTGCCACCTGTGCGACCGGTAGAGTTTCGTATTGATTTGATTCCTGGAGCAACACCGGTTGCTAAGTCTCCTTACCGGTTAGCACCTTCAGAGATGCAGGAATTTCGAATCAACTACAGGAACTACTCGACAAAGGTTTCATCCGACCGAGCTACTCACCTTGGGGAGCTCCGGTTTTGTTCGTGAAGAAGAAGGAGGGATCCTTTCGTATGTGCGTAGACTACAGGGAGCTAAACAAACTAACCATCAAGAATCGGTATCCATTACCGAGGATTGATGATTTGTTTGATCAATTGCAAGGAGCTCAATACTTTTTGAAGATCGATTTGAGGTCCGGATACCATCAGATCAGAGTTCAAGATGAAGACAAACCAAAGACGGCGTTTCGTACCAGATACGGGCATTACGAGTTTATGGTGATGCCTTTTGGATTGACGAATGCACCCGCGGTTTTTATGGATCTCATGAACCGAGTGTGCAAGCCGTATCTAGATCAATTTGTCATTGTTTTCATTGATGACATGCTTATCTATTCCAAACGCAAAGCAGAGCACGAGCAACATCTTAGAATGATCTTGGAACTGTTGAAGGAAGAGAAACTCTATGCCAAATTCTCCAAGTGCGAATTTTGGTTAAAAGAGGTTCAATTTCTTGGTCATGTAGTCAACAACGAGGGAATACATGTAGATCCTGCCAAGATTGAAGCAATAAAGAACAGGGATACTCCGAAGACACCGACGGAGATACGTTCCTTTCTCGGCTTAGCAGGCTATTATAGAAGGTTTATTTCAAACTTTTCTAAGATAGCCCTTCCACTCACCAAGTTAACACAAAAAAGCGAGCCGTTTGTTTGGGAACAGAAGCAAGAAGATGCCTTTCAGACTTTGAAGCAAAAGCTATGTCGTGCTCTAATCCTATCTCTCCCAGACGGTTGTGATGACTTTGTAGTGTACTGTGACGCATCCCATCTGGGACTCGGCTATGTACTGATGAAACGAGACAAAGTTATCGCGTATGCTTCGAGACAACTGAAGATTCATGAGAAGAACTACACTACTCATGATCTGGAACTGGGAGCAGTAGTATTCGCATTGAAGATTTGGAGGCATTACTTATATGGCACCAAGTGTACCATATTTACCGATCACAAGAGTCTGCAACACATATTCGATCAGAAGGAACTCAACATGCGACAGCGACGTTGGGTAGAACTTCTGAATGATTACGACTGTGTGATCAAGTACCATCCGGGCAAGGCAAACATTGTAGCTGATGCCTTGAGTCGGAAGGAACCGGTCAAACCCTGCGCGTCAGAGCAATGGGGATGACTGTTCAAACAAGCTTACACGACAACATTATACAAGCACAACAAGAGGCTGTTGAACGGGGAAACCTAAAGAAGGAACTAGATTGTGGAGCAGAAAAGCAACTTGAAACAAAGCCTGATGGAATCGTCTACTACAAGGATCATGTATGGATTCCTGCAGTGGATGAATTGAGAAATCTTATCTTTGATGAAGCGCACAAGACCAAGTACTCTGTGCATCCCGGTGCTGACAAAATGTACCAAGACTTGCGGGCATGTTATTGGTGGCCGGGTATGAAGAAAGACATAACTGAGTACGTTGGTCGATGCAGTTTGTGTAAGAACTATGTCTGGGTTGATCAATGACGCTGTGGTGTGAGTCCTGTTCCTTTTGTTGCTGCACTTTAGAACTAGGACGTCCACGAACGTCTGTTTGAACAACAGGCGGTTTCTTATCACTTTTCTAGGGAAAAGCTGTAGCCAATATTTTCTTCATCATACTTTTTTTCACTTCGGTCGGTTGTGTCATTATTTGTTGTTTCACGGCTTGTAACTGTTCTTCGACATTAATTTCTTCTTCGTCTAAAAATAACGGACAAGTATCAAGTTTTGTCCAGAATATATATACAACGGCAAGTGTAATTTTGGTATCTGAAACAAAATTGATTATCAAAATTTGTATCAAATGAAAGACGCTTACTATAATAATAATGAAAGACGTTTATAATGTTACCTGTGTTTTCATATTTTGACAGACGACAAGCACACAGCAAGCCACAACTGGTAAAAAGTTGACAGTTACATGTATGATTTCTGGTCCGCAATACCTGTATCTTACTTTTTTCAACAACAAGCAGATCAAGAGCCTTGTGTGAAACCTTACCTCGAAGGTAATCAAACAACGCTATTTTGTGATGACTCATAGTTTTCACCTTGCTTGTTTCGAAACCGTGATTTATGTTCATCTCCTGTAAATTTACAACTTCGTCAACAAACTCGACAAGTGTGGCAAACGAACTATTTGGTGTTTTAAATATCGTTTTAAGTTCGCGTGCTGACTTTCGACTCTGTTGGTTGTATGTTGACCGAAGTTTCGGTTTTTGTTGGTCCAAGCTGATACAAACATTTCTTTGTAACTGTTCAACCATGTTTGCGTTAAATAATTTAAAACGCCTGAAACAAAACGTAACCACATAATTAGTGTATATATTATATATGTATATATGTATGTATGTGTAAAAACTTGTCACACCCCGACCAACGGCGGAATACGTCGGAGCGCGATTGTGAATGCTCAAAAGCTCATGGTGCTATGTTAAAGTTTTAATATTTAAACATTCATATTAAATGATTCAAACAATTCATTCAACGACATCCAAACAGTACAAGATTTCGAAATCAAATTGCAAGTGAAATAACAAAACATTATTTTAATTGAACTAGGTCCTCTAAATCTAAACTATGTCTTCTTGATAAGTCTTCACCTTAGCCTGTTACTTATGTAAAATAAAAGGTCAACTATTTGCATAGTTGGTGAGCAAATCAATACAGTTTAATATAATACGTATAAAAAGATGCAAAACTATTAAACTAAATAGAGCAAGATCTAAAGTGTATGTAAGTTTCAAGTAGCACAAAGCAAGAATCCAAACATATGATCTTACAAAGTTTAAATCAAGACTAGCTAGGTCCTAACTTAAACAATGCAAATCATAATGTTTATGTATGTGTATTGTTCACCTTTTTAACACAAGACATAAGTCAATGCGAAGAACGTAGCTACATTCTTAGGCTACTAGATACTGTTTTTGTTTTGTATGAAACGTCTTCTAACCTAAATCCCACATAGCATTTAGCACATAAGTTCACATAGCATCTAAATCATGTCTACTAAGCTTAAAAGTTTGCATCATGTATGTCTCAAAGAATATGTTTGTGTATAAGGCATATGTAACATCCCAAAAAGTTTACAAAATGCAAAGAGAGAGTAAGAATTAACTCACTTTATTACTTAGCCTAGTCCAAGAATTCTTGCATGATTGTTTGAGTTCGAGGAATACATGTCAACCTAAAGTTTGTAGGAATAACTTTATAAGTTAGATGTTCTTAAAGCTCAAGTTTTGTGTCCTATGATTATGGTATTCTGTGAAACTCCTAAATAATATTTCTAGCATTTGAGTTTGAGAATATTTATTTATAAATATTCTTATAAACATTCTTTGAAGCTTTATAAATAAATAGTATTTTATTTATTTATTTATTTATTATTATTATTATTATTTTAAATATTTGAAATAATATTTGTGAGTCAAGCAATAGCTATTAATAAATTTATTTAAATTTAAATAAAAAAAATAATAAGAGTTTGCAAATAATCGTTTTGAATAATTATATATCATTATTCATATTTAATAAAAAAAAACCTTATGTCATTTACGTATTCTGAAATAAATCAAAATCAAAATTTAAAATTGTTATTTGATAGTAATCATAAGGTCCCATTTATGTCTAACATTTACAACTAAGAAATTCTATAAACCTTTATTTAAAAACAAATTAAACTTGTCCTAAAAAAAATTAGGTAATTAATCTGCGATATATATGTTATACCTGTAAAAATTTACCCTTATAATTAAGAATAATTCGGGAAACGGAATATTTCGGGATAATTAGAAATATTTGCGTATATAAATTTATGTGATCTGATGACTTGAATAATAAATAATAATAGTTTATAATTTATTATTGTTATTTTGTTATTCAACACGTGCTACTAATGTTGAAATGAGTCAACAGATTATATGCAACAACTATGCATATTTACCCGGAATATGAAGAAAAACGTGGACTGCATGATAACGTCTACTAATAGTTGTTCGATGCATGATTGCATACTGGACCGAAGAATAAGGAACAACCTTTGACTATCGTTGTATCATTTTTTACTATAATTGAGGCAACATCGATCTAGGAAAACACACACAACTCACTAGTTATTACTGGCTTTCTTTTTTATCATATTGGCA